>WJFA01002920.1:0-14328 GCA_009870155.1 Pseudobourletiella spinata | reverse complement strand
GAAATGCAGATATGCACCGTCACCACCACCACCACCACCACACGTAAGCATAGTATTTTAAGCTCACCGCCGCCAAGCGGACTGGCTTGCTCACGAGGCCTCTCAAGACTACGGTAAGTCTAGTCCATAGCAATAAACAAAAATAATATTAGGTATCTTAGGATCAACTCAAGGGTGAAATTGAACCTGTACCTGCACAGGCATATCCCTATATATGTCGTTTTCAAGATGATACTCAAGAGTCCCAGTGGCTACGGTCAAGTTATTTCCATACACCGTGCCGTGGTGAGTGAACAGCCATGTGGTTAATCATAATAATGTGTGATTGCTGGTGTGCCTCCGCTCCTCTCTTCTTATTGTTGTTATGTGTGTGTGTGTGTGTGTAAGACAGAAAAAAAATTGAGGTTTAAATAGCCCCTCTGTAAAATTACTTTATCACACGCTAATATTAGTACGTGCTGTAAAGTCCCATCTTTAGATTTACAGCAGCGGACCTACGTACGTGCCCTCCCGGCACATCCACCATTTGCAGTTGTCACTGCCATACCACTGTGAACAGGCCGCAAGCCATTTTAGACTCTATCCTCGTCGTCGCTCTGTACTATTAGCCTCTCCGCTTCACTTTTCCCTCTGCGGTTTATCAAACCTTATGATGAGGATGATGATGATTATGATGATAGCCATTCCACCCCCGAGGTTTCGTGTGTCATAAAAGGAGTCTTTCTCAAGTCAGTCATGCAGACTGATAACAAGGGACGCAGGAAGAGATGCCCACTGATTAGCAGCTCGTACAAATGTTGTTACAGCGAATCTAATCACAACTCACTGAGATCGGTATAGCGGGCTGAAATATCCCAAAAAATGGCGTCTAAATATAAAGTCAAAATTACTTTGACGATATTTTGTGACGCCATTTTTTGGGATAGTTCTAATATTGCATAATTACAAAATCCGTCTCCAGTGTCTCCCTTTCCGTTCCACTTCCTAGCTCTGGTACACATTTAAAATTTATCAGGTTTATTTTGAAAATTAAAATTTGCCAAATAAAAATAAATGAAATGAGTCAATTGTCGTACTTGGAGCAGGCACTAGCAAAATCGTCATAGTTCGTGTAAGTTGAGGCCGACGACTTGTCTGGTGATAGGAACGTGACATTTTTGTTACGTCTGGATGCGGAGACACGAGAAGAGATTAGGAGGGTAAAGAGAAAATATTCCAAGAAGTGTAATCATGTTGAAGACAATAAAGTAAGACTTCTGCTCTTGCTAGTTTAGTGCCTGACAAACCACACCTTTTTCCCCACAGAGGTGGAGTTAGCCCGGACCAATAAACCAACATCAGGTGTGGCTTTGTTTAAGGCGCATGTAGCACCGTTCTCCGTGGGGAAGAGTTGACTCTCTCTCTCTCTCTCTCTCGCAGCAGCGTTTGCCTTCATCCCTCTCGAGACGCAGACTGGCATCGCCACCAAGGCCTCTAGCTGATCAGTCGTCGTTCAGAGTCTTCAGTGCACGAGCGGCAGGGTGAACTGGATACTCGGAAATCATATATAAGCATCATCGGGATGTAGACGGCTTGGAGACGGGTGGCGTATAGATCACAGGCGCTACTACTGCTCTCCTGGACTCCTGTTCGAAGTATACACATATATACACAGAGAGCTTGAGGGAAACTATACGGACAAAGTGTCTCTCACCCCCGTCCTTCCTTCAAACACAACCCTCCCTCGTAATAGACTTAAACAAACTACCCGGTTTCCCAGTATACACATTTGCTCACTCGCAGTAAGGAGCGGCAAGGCTAAACAAAGACCCCGGGAAACTCCACTCAGCTTCTTATTCACGGCTCATGGGTCGAACGTGGAAGACTTCAACTGACTTGTGAAGTGTAATACTGATTTTGAGTGTTTTCAGACCTCAGGAAAATACACACTGGGAAATACCTTCACGTTGCGCACTACAACTAAAAGTCTGTTATTACTGTGAAGTCTAAAAATTTGGAGGCTGATCAAATACAGTCTGGAAATCTCGAAGGATTTTCCGAACATTCAAAAGTCCTCCACATCCAAGTGCATGTTAGTATATACTTACTTAGACTTGACGGTGATGGTTGTTTCACAATTGACTTCAGCAGCTTGTTAATTGTGAGTGTGATTTGAATCAATTGGAAAAAAGTTGGCTCCGTGACCCGGAAGACTTGTGTCAAAATGCCACGACCTTCACGTGAAAGTTACGGCGATCAAAAGCCACCGTATTCGTACATTTCTTTGACTGCCATGGCAATCTGGAGTTCGCCTGAAAAAATGCTCCCGCTTGCGGATATTTATCGATTCATAATGGATCATTTTCCGTATTACAGGTAACTAAAAAAATTACAATTTCAAAAATACAATTTATTTGAAGTTTTGAAGTAAATAAGCAGCTTTTAGGACGTAGAAATAAACAGTTTTTCTACTGTTTTTAAGTATTTATAAAATAGGAATTTGACATTTAACTATAAACTTAATTTAGTGTATTTCAGTCATCATAATATAGGAATTTGACGTTGAATTATACACTCTATTTAACGCATTGCCATAAAGTAGGAAATTGACATTATTTTCTCGTTCCAATCCATTTTTCAAAATATAGTAAAATAAATTCAAACTACTTGCTTTTCCAAGATTCTGCAGTTTTAGGTTTTACTTTTTACTTCTGTACTCATCTAACTTGGTTCCAACTTGAGTCATACTGTACTGAATGATTTTGAGAATACAGTTTTTAAAATTCCTTCTATTCCCCCCTGACAGGAAAAATACTCAGAGATGGCAAAATTCCCTCCGTCATAATTTGTCATTTAACGACTGTTTCGTAAAAGTTCCCCGCCGTCCTGACCGCCCTGGCAAAGGAGCCTACTGGGCCCTCCACCCCAATGCCCTCAACATGTTTGAAAACGGCTCATTCCTCCGTCGACGGAAGCGGTTCAAGCTGCAGAAAATCGACAAGGAGCTTCTTGAGCGAACCCTCAACGGAAATCCACCCTTCGGCTGCACCAACCCCCCGCAGCAGTCACCAACGTCTACCCCGCCATCCATGATGAGTCATAACGGTCTCGGTGGGATCCCGGGAAACAACATGAACCTCTCCCCACCCATCCCCGGCATGCTCCACAGCAATCCGGCCCTTCTCTCCTCCCAATTCTCACCCCATCTCGGATCCCACGGCGGTTTCCAACTCAACGGCAGTATCTCCTCCGCCTTCTCCCCCACTGCTCATCCAATCTTCCTCAACAACAGCACGGATGCCCGGATCCTAGCAGCTAGTGCAGCCGCCGCAGCGGCTGCGGGTTACTCACCACCCCGAGATCACAGATTCCACATGGGACATCACAACAATAACAACCTCAGCCCTCAAAGTTTCCATCGAAATAACAGTAATAACAATAATCTCCACCATCATCATCATCACCACCACCCCGGTCTACATTTAGGGATGTCACCAAAGGATATTGAAGACTTGAAGGAGGCAACACGAGCCATTAAGACACTGAAACATCATCATCATCAGCATCATCCCTCTGGGAAATCGAAACGTGTAGATCATAGTAGTAAGTCCCCCAAAGGGATAGACTACTTGAAAGGTTCTCCCACCGAGGGTAAAGTGACGAAAGAGCGGCGCGGAGGTAACAATTCCAACAATTTCTCCATAGAAAATCTTATTGCCAAAGATAAGGACGATAGCAAGCGTGGCACGAAGTTGAGTGAGGATATGGATGTAGTGGTTGGTGGTGGTGGTGGTGAGGATCATATTAGCATGTCGGACTCTGCCTCCGTCTCCATCATGTCCGACGTGTCCCAGCCCATCGACAGTTACGATCTCAATGACGATGAGGATGACGAGTTGTCCGTGTCGGGTGGTGATCCATGCCCTGATCCTCATGAGGTCCACGACAACGACAGCAATCATAGCCATAATCGCAGTATTAGTCGCTGCTCCAACCCACCCGCAAGTCCCACCACCTCCGACATAGTAGTTTCCCCCAAGAAAGTTCCCCCCGGAACTAAATCAGATTCTAGCAGTAGCAAGGATAGTAGTAATAACCGTATTAGTCCCAGTAACAACAACAACAACAACAACAACAACAGCACTACAAGTAATATTCCTAATGGAATCAGTAATCATGTAAACAATAGTACTAGTATCAATAGTAGTAGTAGTAGTAATAATAATAATAACAGTAGCAACAACAGCGCTGGTAGTTTTGTCGTGACCAGTGCAGCCGCCGCAGCCAATGCTGCCCTCCTACCCGCCTACCCCTTCTACGCCGCCGCCTTCCTCTCAGCCCAATCCCTGCTGTACAATAGCCCACACTACTTCCATCCCTCCCACCATCCCAATATCCCGGGCCAGAACGGGAATCCTAATCTCACCGGCATGTTTCATCCCCCCACGAGTCATTTCGCTGGCCATCCCATCGGGAATAGTCCCGCCGCAGCAGCCATGTTATTCAGTGCTAAAGACCTACCGGGGCTGTAAAAGTAGCCACGTAAGCTCCGCCGGAAGGCTCAGACTGTCTTAGTAAATGTGAATGTCTGTTTAGAATGTTTGGGAAGTTTGAAGCATTTCCCCTGGTATAACAACAACCCCGTAGCCCGTTGGTGATGACTGTAATGTGATGTTTGTTTTGATTCAAAATGCAAGTTAAGTTCTGTCGTAGTCCCACAGTCAAGTAGCTCAATTGAGAACCATGCTGTAAAGTAGAATATCTGGCGTTTTGCGTTATAGTGGAACAAGTTGACGCCTACTAGTAGAAACATTGAATAAGTCAGACCCGCTTGACTTACTGTGCCCATTGCTGGTTGTGAATGGATTCCTATGTACTAATTATAAACTTGCGGATGTGAGAGCCATTTGGTCGAGAGTCGAGACAGACTTGCGGTAGTTGTGGACACCAGTGTAGACGCATATGAATGATGCCATCCCGTCCTAACACATGTAGTAGGCACTCTCAGGGGCGACGGAAGGACAAGTGGTAAAATTATAGAGCCACCCTGTGTGAGCCCCACACTGAGTTACTTAATTTATTTCGTACCAAACTTTATTTAGTATTATGACCATGAGCATATTCGAGAGTGTATACATGTTGAGTCGCCATTTTCTCATTTCAGTCTTTTGGTAAAGTGTATATAAAAATGACAATTTTAAGAGAAGAGTAGACTGTGTTACTTTTAAACGTACCATTATTATTATTATTATTATTATAATTATTATTACAAATATGTTCTTACGGTAAATCTGCAAAAAATGTGTTGCCACTACAATCAAATTTCAGTATTGTTACCGCTTCAGACAAGTCGTGTGTGAGATGAGTCGAGAGCAGCTGGGTTGATGCTATTTCCACCGTATATATTATTAACTGTGTAAAAGTGTACGAGAAAATACGGAGTTAACCAAACACACTTGGTTTAAAAAGGTGGGAAATGACGTGAAAAAAGTATTGGAAAGAATGATAATAATAATAATAATAATAAAAATCACTACCGATTCGGACGTGGACGGTAGAAATCCAATGCTAAAAACAATTCGTTTTCTCCATTGTTCCTTACTCATACACTCTTATTTCCTCCAGTGCCGGCGAATTGCTATGCGCTTAACTTTGAACCCTATCGGTGGTGAGCGCTCCTGCAGAGCATTGCGATGTACCCATTGAGAACCGTGAATGTAGTGGGGGACTGTGAGTAATTTTCTGACGAAATTCGAGATTAATTTACTGATTGCTCCATATACTATCATGTGATGTTGTTGATGATCATGTCGGTGGAGTGGACATGGGGTTATTGATGGCACGAAACAATGGACGATATCACGGCATGTTAATATCATAATATTATGCTAGGAGGACAGAGGACATTTGACAAGGAGTGACTCCCCTCCTCGCGTGTACCCCCTTGTAGTAATTGTATGCTGGACACGGTCTTCATGCCCTCAATCCTCCCATAATGCTTATTCTGTGGCAATAGCAATATTCATCATCATATTGATTCGGGCATATGGATTTTAAATTACAACCCATGGGACCACTCCGCCTACTCACTGTAGCCTATATGCAGAGGCAGAGCCCATCCTGGGCAAATTATGAGTATTTTCAGCGCCGTGTGGAAACGAAGAGCAATTTATATTGTGAACAACAACAACAACAACAACAGCAACAGCTACAACTGTAGAGCAACGACAACAAGGAGGCAATTTGCTGATGGAACCTGGACGCGGTCTTCATTACGGACTACTCGTCCGCCCGCCTCACTCGTGTTTACAATTAACCCCCGCAACTCCGACCCTAATTTCCTAGTGCCATAAGGGGATACTCTCGGGATAGTCCCAGAGCACACTTGAACTTTCGTCTCCCTCTGTCCATATAGTGTCCGCCACATTCAAATCGTGGACATCGTTAGAGAGTGAGGGTATAAATTGCTCCAGTCTCTGTCAGTCAGCCTAGTTTATTAGTCACTCCATATTGAGTGGCAGTGAGGAGGATCGTCCCTGCTGGCTGTCCGCCTTCACACACACACACACACATGCTATTTTCGGGTCACTTTGTCTGACGTTCCCATATTCTCGCCAAACGGAATGAAATGTATAATAATATGAGCCGATGGAATCCTACCATCCAAGACCAAACTCATTACCATTCACAGCGGTATATGTAGGAATCAGTGTGTTGTCCAAGGGCATTAAGATATGAAGGAATTCCACTTTTAAATTCTGAACATTTTGCCGCGGTTCGCCTCCCGCCGTCGTAGTTAGGCCTATGTCATGTCGGGGAACATTAGACAGACCTCCGGTTTATGAAGCTGTTCGCACTGACCCTCACTCTCACTCAGTCAGCCAAAGACCCAAAAGGTAAACTTCCGTCTTGGGTGTATTACGACGAGGGTAAGGTAATCGGTGCCCATATGTAATTAGCCATAATAATGATGATGGCGTGGAGGGAGAGAGAGAGAATTTCATTTGAGAAATTAATAATATCTCACGAAATTTTTCCGTCAACTTTGCATGGTTCTCTGACATTATCGGGCTGCACAACGAACAGGAATAAATAGGAGACATGTAATCAGCTACAATGAGCTTTTAATACTCTGCTTATCTTCACCTTTAATTCGTCCACTGCTTCAGTTTCCACCGTCCGTCTTGTGCTCGAGCAAACTATTAGTACTATGCATACAGAGTCAACCTGAGTTTCCATAGTCGTGGCTTAAAGTTCTCCTGCTGCGGGGGTCGTGCCCACGGAGCTCCAAAACGACTGCTGAAACCATTCAGAGTTAGCGTCTACTCTCCCCCCGACATTTGCTTATCACACCACCATGAAATGCTGCATAATCATACTGTGTAGTAGGGTAATCATACATTGTGTTCCTTGACTGTACGGGGTGAACTGGGCTTGTGATCCCGCAGGATAGGTTCCGCGATGTAAGGCACCACTCCGCATAGAATCCATGGTATGGCCACAATCAAAATTCCCTGCATTCAGCTACGCACATTAATCAAGGGTCTTATCCGAGGGGTGGGACTTTTGTGCACTGTGGCTCTCAACTCGGGCTGAAAAAGCCAGTAATATGTATTGCATCACTTAATTGTGAGTAATTCACTGTGGAAACTAAGTAAAAGGCAAACAAACTCTTTATCACTGTCAGTGAAGGTAAACATGTGGGATTTTCATCGTGTGGAAATCTTTTGAAAAGCTCAAGCTCGTAGGATGGCCTATTGCGGAGCTGCGTTGTGAGCAAGTGATGGCGTTGATGGTGTTCATATGTAATCATCCTCCATGCGACTCCATCATGTGTATAAGATTCAAGCCTTATCTGTCAATGGTAACCAATAATCAAGGGCATGGGTAATGGCTTCTGATTTAGAATTCCTTGTGTGTACGCAGGAAAATATGCTGGGGGGGGCAATGTTGGTGTGAGTGCAAGTTTCCATTGCAGAAGATGTGTAGTCTAGATGAGCCAAGGGTTTGGTGAGGGTGATCGCTCTTAACGCTGGCCGAGAGTGTTCATACACGCATGTAATATGGCTGGAATGAACGACGGCCGACGATAATAATCAGAGACTTTTCATGTTGATTCAAACAAAGTCTCTGGCTATTGGTTTTCTTCACATAAAATCCTACAATTATTATTAGTTTATGGCCTCAACCCGCTCGAACTCGGCCCGTTTCCATGCTTATCCCCTCTCATTCACGAAGACGAGACGGAAGGTCGTGTTGACTTGAATACTAAATATCAGTCGAGTCTATGCATACTTGGTTATGCAGTGTATTGTGTCTACCGTTGGATAGTATCCGGCTCAGCATTATGCTCCAGCTGGTAAATGCACCTTGTGCATACATGAACCTGAGATGCATTGTGATTAAACAGTAAACTGTTTTATGACCATCTCTGGTACTTTGTAGTACCATTATTCCTGCTCCAGAACCTCATCCATATGTCTATCACATTGGAAATCGTCTAGTATTTTAATTATTTCAATGTCTCCAATGATTCTACTCACCCTCAGTTGAGCCAGTCCCACTTTTGACACCTTGTCATCCAGGATCCAAGACGCTTGTCTAGCATGGGCTGTAGTGTTGTCTAAACCGGTGATGACGTCATGATTCCATATTTTCCAACGGGTACAACCATGCTAGCCCGACACGATGAGCATGTGGTACTTGTTATTTGGTTCCGGCTGTATATCCTTTGGTGTAGTCCATTAAATCGGGAAATGTGCATATTTTATTGCAAACTGGAACACACGGAAGCGGATGTGCACTGCGGTGTAAAGCTTGTAGTGATTGAAGTGTAGGATAGCGTTAAGAATGTATCAAGATTTATGTCATTAATCCACTTGAGCCGCACGCATGCGGTAGGAAAATGTTTTTATTGTAGCCGGCAGTGAGGAGATGCTGCATATTGGACGCAGAAAAATCACCTCCGGATCACATACCACTGGTCGTTAGCTCTGAGAGAGAGCCTGTGGAGGTCACCTGAAATTGCANTGAAATTGCAGGAGAGGATTTGATCCATTATGGCCAATTGAAACAGCGTCTAATATAATACTCTCTTTTGTGCGGGCCGCTACCGACGGGAGAGTCATATAAGAATGAGTCGGAGATAATCATAATGCGTGCATCATCACCCCCACTGACTGAGGAGGTAATAGTTGGTGCGGTGTGAGGTCCGTGTGCTATCTCCTGTCTGTGATGTTTCTGTATGTGTATGCCCATAGTGTTTGTCCGTGCGAGAGTTTCTACACACACACACTTGTACCCGTAGTGATGTCTGCATGAGTGTTTGTACGTAAATATGTCCACAGTGTTGGACTGTATGATTGTTTCTGTGTACATGTGTGTCCATAGTACTTGCCTATATGAGTGCTTCTTTACATGTGTGCCCACAATGTTTGTCTGCACGATGTGAGCGCGCAATGTCCCTCTATAAGCGTTTGTGTTGGTGTTTACGCCTGTTTGTGTGTGTGTGCGTGTGTGTTTGTGTGTGTTTGTGTGTGTGTGTGTGTGTGCGTGTGTGTGTGTGTGTGTGTGTACTATGAAGAGCATAGGAGCGTGAAAAGGACGACGGCGCGGTTGTAAAGAATCCTTTTACATGACGTTGAACACGTAAGGATTTGAAATGCAAAGTTGTGGCTCTCTAACTAGGGACAGTGCATAGGGTTGTTCACAAACACGAGCTAGTAAGTAAAACAACAGGTGCACGTCGAACATGTCAGGTTAACTTTTCGCAATCACGCGATCCCTCCCGTACACTTAAACTCCTCACAAGGAGAGTGGTCACGGGTTCCATTTGCTCCGTCAGTTACACATGTATGTATATATATATATGCTCTCACAGAGAACAGCGGCGGTGCCACTAACCGATCCGTGCACATTGTATCATCACCAACACCATGGAAAGAGCTCTAATACTTGCGCATTGTCGTGTATGCAAATACTGAGGTGCAATGTGCCGTGTGGTTAGCCCACTCTCTTATCCTTATACATTTAATCCTTTTATCCCGGCAGAGAGACGTTGCAGTTTGTTTTGTGTATATACCGCGGGGCCAATTTCCTACACGTTTACAATCTCATCCAATTTCATTTTTAAATTTTGAGTTGTTTTCTACCCACATCGCTCACAAACCCTTTTAGTCTCTTATTTGCGCAAGAAAGAAAGATGGCCGTTAAAACTTTGTTGATTTAATTAAGAGGGAATAAATGAACGTCAAGTTACAGACTTCTCTCGGAATGTGGACGTAATGGTGTTTATTAAGAGACGTGAGGTAATTACAAGTAATTAAAAACACATGAAAAAACCGCCTCGTCTTTCCTTTGGAATCGAAGCGCGTGACGGGGATGAAGTTGGTTGTTCATGTTCAAGTATGTATATATATGCGCGTATTGCTACAGGGACGGTGTTGGTTGTTGCAAGTTGATTTTAATCAGTGCCCTCAAGCAGAACTTTTAATGGAATGCAATATGTCCAATGTGTGAAAACCAATAACACTTGTGTGTCTAAACATGCGCACACTATCCGGCTCGTTTAGGGAGTTGAAGGTATGGTGTGGGATTTTCCTGCATGGAAATTGATAATTCACGAAGAATTTACATATGAATTTAATAATTATGGTTGCCGGAATATAATGATGGCGGTAGTGAAGGGGAAAATTAAATAGGAATGATTGACATATTAGCAGTGGATTGACATTTGAAAAATGTGCATACGTGTGCTTCAAGCTAAAAGTCAGTGGAAATTCTAAACGATTCTGGGCATGCGCAGGTCGTTGGAGGAGTGGCGGTTCAAGTGGAAAACTTGAATCAGATTCATGTTTGCGTATCTGCGTGTGTGTGTGTTCGTACAACTTCCCTCTCGTCCATGTTTTGTTATTTCCCCGCTCTCTGTCGGCGCAGATTTTTTCACGGACTCCAGCCCAACTTTCTGCCAGAAGAGCTGAAAAGAGGGAACAATATGAGATTACAAGTCACAATTAGTCGTAATTATGGGTTGGAAACACACAGTTAGTTTTCAAAGAAGAAACATTTAAAGGGAACATCACACTGACTAATTACTCTCTCGATCCACTCATACTATGATTCTGGTACGCACACACACACACTTACACTATACCACCGGTTCCCATTCAGGCAGGTAGTACAAAAAAATTAAAAACTCTGCAAGCTTATATATATCCATCGTTATGCGCACGCAGATAGTATAGTGGTTACTGCGGTTTGGTGAGAGACTTGTGTAGCTTGGTTGGATGGTCACTTTTTTTATGGATGACAAGACAAGGTGGATGTACTACGGAGGGAATAATAAGCGATAGTGTGAATAGTGTCAGAATGAGACGGGGGAAACGAGTCGGATGGTCATCCAAGCAAGCCCGACAGCAAAACATGCGAGTGTGCTCCCCATAGTACGAGCATCCACACTACTGCTTGTCCAGTGTTATCCTGTCTGTGCATATAGAGCTCTGTGTGTGCCTCAACAGCAGATAGAAGTGTTCTCATAATCACCCTCCCTTTTCCACTGCAAACAAGTGTATACATTTAACCCCGTCAAACAACTTATTGAAGTACGACGATTATCATCGATGTGCTCCTGCCTCCACAGAGTGACCACTATTAAAAACATATTTGCTGCCTGCGCTTTTGTCAGCTGGGATAGGGATAGGGGCTTGCTGTTATTGTGTGGAAGTGGTAGTATAGTGATAGCAAGTCGGATCCTTGTTTCAAATTTGAATAGAGCTGACGGAGTGAGAAACACCACCCATTTTTCCCTTTGTAATTTTCAACCATCTCAAGTGTTCCATGAGGAAAAAAATTTAGCTATATCATAGCTCTGCTCTGCGGATGTATGCAAGCAGCAGTTTGTCTAACTAAAAGGAGGGTTGGAGCCTACATGGACTCTGTGAGCTTACACACACACACACACACACGTGCACAAGTGTACACACAATCTCACACGCAAGCACACACAGATGACGACAAGGTTAAAGCACACAGTTGGGCACCTGCTACCTTTCCCGTGTTAAAGCAAAGTGGATTATATAAGTCACCAATAATTATTATAACACACGCATACATATTACATCCATACACTCGCGCTCACACTCACGTAAGCGCGCATACACGGTACAAATACAATTAAATGCAAAAGTCAGGTAATATGTAATACGAGCAAGTAGTGCGCGTATGCGCTGCTCACATTAAAGACACACAAGACGTAGAATGTACGAGCGCTCACGTCCACGTATTGGGATTCCGCAAGACGACTCAACCAGGTTCTCGTCACCAAATCTACGTGGTTAATAGTTGGTCGACCCGTCCACAACTCCTTCCTGGCCGATGCGTCTCACAGACGGAATCCATTTGTGCTGGGTGACGACCATTATAAAATGTTGCCTTCCTCTTTACGTGTGGCTAATTGCTTTTAAACTCCCACGCTGTACAAATAAGTGGCAGGTGTACATGGATGTGTGAATCGATGCGTTGGATTGTCAGACATATGACCAACAGTGTACAACGTGTGAGCACCATCGTCAGTGTGAGTGCGCGAACCGCACCGCACCGCACGGAGATACCCATAAAATTTACCCCTTGCCGCGTCTTCTCCCAGCAGCCGGTCCAATTAAACGCCTTTAGAAAAATTACAATATTTACACACAATTTAGGAAGAGGAAATTGAGCACGATGCCTTCAAAGCGATGCACACACACACACACACACACATACGCACGCGGGTACTCACTCGGACCGACGGTGCAATTCGACTTTGAACAAGATAAATAAATTCGTTACGTTCCTTGCACTCCAAATAAATTAAGATTTAATTATTTCTGATTGTAATCAGTTCTCCTACCTTTTCAGGTCTCCTTCCCAAACGTCCGCTCTCGCCAGATAGGCAGTAGTACAGAACACAGTAGCTATTATTATTATTATTACTTTTACTACTTCTCGCAGATTCCTCCCATCATCTCCGGCTTCCTTTGCAGGGGTCCTATGTACACACTGCAGAGAGGAAAAAAACCACCATTAAGCCCTCTGACAGCTAATTTATGGGAATGTATTGCTGTCTTACCACAATTAGCAAATGTTGTTGGTGAACCCACAACTACATGTTGCTAAGTGCATGTGAGCCCCGCCCTCTTCAACACTCTACTCTGACACAGGGGATAGGAATATGCAATTATTAATGGAATGCATGGCGCTCTGCTAGCACGGATATCACATCTAAACTCAATCGAATAATACAAACTATACACAATCCTCATCTTCCAGATATTTCTAATTTTGATCACATTTATACTACGAACTGAGCATCCAGATTCGATTGGAATCCTGTAGGTTATAAACGCGAACAAATAACTTGAAATATTATATGACTGGATTGGAACATAGAGCAATTTATTAATAATTGAGCTCGTGCAATTAATTACCCTCTCAAGGTCAGAAACTTCATCTGCTACAGTTGCGTTACGTGAACCGAGAAGTCAGCAGTGCCTGCAGCACCAGTATTTCTGTTGTTCCTACCCGCCGTACACTGACTGGCTTGCAAACACTTATGCTATTATACGCTTCAAATTTTAGAGCTGGTCATGATTCCGCACGACCTTTTCCACGAACAGGAAAAGAAAAGGAGAAATTTTATGCCGGTAACGACTGCGTGTGTGACTCAAGCAATTCAAAACCATCCCCAATTGCATCTATTAAGCCTTCACAATTTTGAAATTTCATATGGTAATCACTAGGCATAACGATGGAGACTTTATGATGTCAGGGTTCCCCATCATAATCATCTCCGCTCACTAATAAAATACAATATTTTCCCGAGTTTTCAAACTTAAAACAATGAAGCAGGCATGGCTAATACAAGGCTATTATACAACATTCTCGTAAACTTTAGTGGCCATCACCGCCGACACAAGTTTACAATGCATTTAGCCAGCATGAGTTTTGCCGAGATTAATGAACCTCATTAGCTACTCACCGGGGAATTATTTAAATCTACGAGGAATCTACGAATCCACCAGCGACCAAGGTCTGATCATGCTCAGTTGGTTCCACCATAGAATATTTTGTAGCAGAATCTAAAAGTTAAGTCTACAACCTCACTCAAGTCATCATCTGGAACTTACTCACTGGACGGGCAAATAGACTATAAAGAACCTATATAGCGAGGTGATGATCAATGTTTGAGACTAAGTGAGTGTATTAGTAAGCACTGGCTTTGACCGCCTATGTTCACAGACAGAGAGGGAAAATTTGAAAAACGAGTGAATGAAGGTCAGTTCAGTAGTCCTCACGTATAATCCAATAGGAGTA
>WJFA01002919.1:0-14329 GCA_009870155.1 Pseudobourletiella spinata | reverse complement strand
CATTTGGTAAGAGATATATAACGTATATGTGCTCCCGCTGAGATGTATGCAAATGTAATCGAGGATGACGATAGTGTAACTGGCGGCATGACGACATGGTGGTACCCACCCGTCTCCGCGATAATATTTAACGTGCATTCGAAATTTTCCAAATTTCAGTTAGAGGTTGAGAATAAGAAGTGGAATAAAAGGGTTATATCTCCATACCAAATATAATGAGTTTTGGTGAGAACCTTTCGGTTGTGATTATTAAAACGCCACATTTGATTCTCCAGTGAAAACTCGTGGAAGGAGATTTTTGATTGTGCACGGAGCCATTCACTCCTCCGCTCGGTCCCCCCTCCTGCCCGCCTGATTTTTTTTGTTTTTATTGCGTGAATTTTTGTTAGATTTGAGGAGGTAATTTGTCCTATCCCCCCCTATACGAGGAGCCGGGACGAGTGGTGGAGGGGCGTGAGTGTGGGGTTGGGAAATAGTCTTGTGGTCGGCTGGTTACTATTTTAGTAATTGCTGCCGCGTGGTGTAAATAGTGGCGGTGGCGGCAGCAGCGGCCGCCTCCGTCAGTGTATGGAAGGAAGCATGTGGGAAAATGGTAGTTTGCATCCAAAGATGACAGTGACGAGGCTATAAGAGAAGGAGGAGCGCTTGCTCTTGTTCTTCCATTTCCTCATGAGGAGCACCATAATATGGACATTGGACTCTGTCTGGTGCAGGGGTGGCTGGAGTGCACTCTGGTCCGTGTGTGACAATTGAGGCCGGTCATAAATCCCCTCTGGTTAATGTTCTCCGGGCTATGTATATTTGGTCTTGGTTTAAAAACGGCGGAAATTTATTGCCTCGTAACTGAGGCACGTTTTGTGTTCATTAGATTTAAGAGTAGTGGAGGAAATTAGCTGAAAATGAAGCCGAGAATAAACCATAAAGTTCTCTCCCTCCCTCTCTCTCTCTCTCTCTCTCTCTCCCTCCTGCTCTTCTCGTCTCGCTCTCTATTCTGTCCTTCGGTATTATTTGGCGAGGAAGAGCGGATTGTGCCAGTAGTGTTTGCGTTTATAGGAGTTACTGCTGCTCTTGCTGCAGAGTGCACTACAGCTCTTCTCGGGGTGTGCATATTGAGTGCCGCAGCAGTGGTGGTGGTGGTGGTGGTAATAGTAGGAGTAGTCGTGCCCTATGACTTGTGTGCGTAGCAACGATTTGTTCTGCCTGTCGTGCTCCGTGCTGCAGGTGCTTCTACTGCCGCTTCTATACTTTTGCTCTCCCCCCGCTTGTATTGCTCTATATAGCTGGCGGGAGCGGGGCGAGGGAAAAGCGGGTAAAATGCAATCAATACATAACGTTTCCAGACGCGTTGCACGTGATGAATAAGCTACTACTTACTGCCAACGCTCAGGCTACAATACTGCCATACCACAACCGCTACTGGCATGGAGCGGACGGATGGAAAGATGGCTAATACGGTTCGGGGTGCGGAGCCCGAGTCAAGTACTTTATAGCAAGGGATAAAGCTGTTCCCTGTCGTGCGGTTCATCTGATTTGGAGCCCTACATTTAGGACAACTTGCGCAAAAATTTAGCTCTGAATATTGATTAGGGGTCCGCTCTTGTGATGTTGATGTTGTTGTTGATGATGATGATGAGGATGGAGATGTAGTTTTGGAGAACGCTGGAGTGTGCAAAAAAGGGGGAAAAGTATGTGATGCTTTTCCCCGCTATCCTCTCGAACATAATGACGATGTTGTTGCTGTTGCCGCTGCTGCTGCTGCTGATGATGATGATGATGATACTTTTGCCCCTTTCCAAAAGTGTGTATGCATATCATAGCATGCTGTATTCGTATGATGATTCCGGAAGCCTGGGTTTGAAAAGTGAATAATTTGAAAATATTTTGGTGTGTTACAGGAGATGAAAGTCAATTGGGCAACCTCACCTAATAGCCAGTCGAAGCCGGATACAAGTAGTAAGTGTACTCTCTTAATTTTTGTCACCGATGTGTTCACGGTATAGTCTATGAGGCCATATTAGGGGCCTTGGACTGACTGAAAGCCTTGAGTGCATGCAGAAGCGCGTAGCTCGGATACTATACGACGAGTAGGAGGAGTGGGAAAATATACGGAAATGTGCATAGGACTGAAAAGGGCTGTGAATATGTAAATTAGCGTCGGACTATCAACCTCCTCTGCCCCACTCAAATCCCTGGTGACTCCTCTAAAAGTTTCATAGTGGCTGGGGTAATGAGGGATTTACGTTTTTGGAGTGTCGATTTGACCACTTAGCTCTCGTCTACTCTAACTAAGTCAGTGAATTAGAGGATGTATGGATGATTTCAGCATGTCATCCCATCCCAGGATCTTTTTAGTGTAGGGCACATTGCTACACTTTGCATTTGGCATTGTGAGCTATCATATCTCCGGCACCCTATCCACAGCATGACTCGCTCACTTATTGCCGTAATTCATTGTTTGTTATTATCACTGCTGTTCAGATGTGGAATGGCATTGACTTACTCTTTTAGAAATTCCATCCGTTGGACGAGTATCCTCCCACGTATTGTATTCTACTTGTATAATACTTATTCTACAAATTCCTATGTATTCCTTCCTATGCTGGGCCCTAATAATGTAAAATGTGGGAAAGAAACTCCTGCACAGCTCCTCGCTGGGACCAAGGCGCATTTGGAGTGGGTATCAAATCTCTTCTTTAGTTACATCTCCAATCCTATTTTGTAACACGGGTACTACCCGTATTAGTACCTCGAGGCAAGGTGTACACAAGTTGGTTATTCCCCTCATTAGCCCCTTCCCCGTGTTCCGTTCCTTGTCCATACACCTCAGGGTATTCAATGTTGCAATAATGAGGATGGCTCACTCTCAGCCATGCAGGTAAGATGTATCGGTCGTGTTAATTGTACTGCTATACTAGCACTACCCCTTGAAAGCCTTACAGGGAAAAGTGAGGAGAGGTGAGGGCAAGGTGGGGAGAGACTTGGAGAAGTGGTAAAAAAAACTGTTTGAGGATCTGCTGCGGTAACTGGCATGATTGAGGCGTGGGAGAGGGGGCGGGGACAATGAAGCACCGGATTGAGCGGACGACAGGAAGCAGGTTTGGGCTAGGGTGATGCCGTGATGTTGACGTTTATGTGAGCTCCTACGTCATGTGTGTATGGGCGTGTGCATGTGCGTATGATATGCTCATATCAGGTTAGGATGTGATGTGCTGGTCGGAGTTGGTAGGGTTGCATTAACATCTGCAAGTTCATGATGTGATGAGAGGAGGAACTTTCGGGATTCGGGAGGGAGGCAGGGAGACGTGGAGGCGGCTATGAGGGGGAAGGGAGGGAGGAGGATGGACGAGATCATGTTCATATTCCTTGGAAATGAATGTCGTGGAGCGTCATAGTTACGGGAAGCATGAGCTCTTCCCATCTGGTCCGGATGTAATTGCCTATCAGGTTTTATAGCATGATTCCTTGTGACCCTGTTAGTCTTAACGATGTAATCCAAATTAAAATAAGCCCGGCGGAAATCTCTACCTGGATACTATCGTTCTAACCGACAGTAGTCCGTAATTGGTTGATGTTTAAACTGGGCAATTTAGGAATTTCCCTTGGCAAAATTATGAAACCAGGAATGTTTTCTTTCGTCATCATCAAACTATGTATACTGCTCCCCATCCTGGAGTCCGTCCGACTTTCTCCCCACTTTTCTCCGTGTCTCTGCTCGTTCCAGCTCCTCCACTCCGCTCTCTCACCGTTCAACCCACAACAGGATGTGGTGAGCAGTGATTTTATAAAAGACCCGCTCTCTCTCTCTCTCTCTCTCTCTCTCTCTCTGCCTGACTTCCTGATTCTGTCTCCCTCCTGCCCGCCTGTCTTTCCTCGAAATACTTGATATTTTCCTCAGAGCATGTAATCTCCATATGCGTAGGCTCACGCTCACACGTACATATCCAACATCCTCACTCGTCCGTTTCCCCCTACGTCAATTCTTGTTGCTGTCATTGTTGTTGTTCCATTGTTTTTCTTCCAACACATCAGTTTATCCCTCAGCTATGTATGAATGCTAACGTAATTAAATTGACTGGGGGAGGAGGCCAAGCTTGAAGCCTTCCAGGGGTTCTTGTACACCACCAACTCCAACAACAATTCTTGGTTCACTCACTCTCATCATCCCATTTCTACTGAGAGAGAGAGAGAGAGAGAGAGAGAGATGTGAGCCAGCCGCCATTTCACTGTTTTCTTCCCCATCTGTGCTCTGGAATGATTCAATCAAGCCAACTGCGTGTGAACATGGCTGTTAAATAGAGGATGAGGGAGGATATATACGTTGTTTGTTGTCGTCGTTGCTGATGTTGTTGTTGTTGTTGTTGGTAGTGGTGGTGATGCTGTTGCTACTGCTACTGCTACTTCTGCTCCTACCGGCGACGTTGGGTTCTTCGTCCTCGTCTTCTTCTTCAACAACCGTGGCGTAGTAGGAAGTGTATAGTTTACAGACAATTATTATTGGCCGCCCCGTCGCTTCCTCTCATAAGGGAGTGAACCAAGCTCGTGCCAAGGAGGTATGCATTCGTGGTTACGTGCATGCTCATAGCTATTACTGTAGCCCCTTGAGGGATGGAACCACTCCGGCTCACCGTCTGTTATTATTATTGCTACTTTCACTTTTCTCAGTGTATGGAGTGGGTTTAATTTGGCTGGAGGTCTCATGTCCCTGCCTCGCTGGATGATGCGCTGGCTCCCCATACGCTCCTCTCCTCCTGCAGCAGAGCAGCCCTGGAGAATCCATTCTTTGGATGGGTGGGTAGCTACTAGCGATAGCTCGCTCGCTCGGTAGCTAGCTATCTCCGTCACGCGGCCGGCTACTATGAGGAGGACCATATGAGATTTTTCTCCTTTGTTCCCGGTGAAATTAGGTAAATAATATCATTAAATAAACAAAATCATTACGACCGGAGTATATCATCATGGACAAGTTTGAATGGAAAGGAGGAGGTAGAAGAAGGTTGGGTACATCGAACGGAGTTGTTCAAGGGAATGGGAGGGAGTGGGCGGAGTTCATCTTAGAATGGGCAGTGTTGAATCTCAGACGAAGGAATGGTGATGTTGATGATGATGACGGTGATCCTTATTGTCTCTGATAATACCGGCATGTTTACTTGAAGCATTCTTTTAAGTCACTGCTCTGAGGGGTGGTGATGCTGGGATTCTCTCGTGGAAGAGTTGCTATAAGCGTGACTTGCCCCTTCTGCAGGCGTGGGATGAGCATATCGTAGTTCAACTGCAAAAGCCATCGTTTGATTTTTGCCTCATGACTGCAAGACTCACCATATCCACACAACAAGCTCTATTACTCCAACCCACACCAGAAAGTAATTTTAATCAGCAAAATTGAAAGTTTCTAAAACTAGTTTTTGATGTAATCAACACAAGACAGTTTACCAAAGTTGGAGTTTCTACAGCGGCGTGACATCCGTCAAACGTGAGTTTTTAACTGTCCGTCCCTTGTTTTATACGCCGGAGAAAAAATAAGGCTGGTTTAGAAATTTTTACAGTTGGCGCATGCTGGTTTTTGGAACTGAGGTAAAAATCAAATACTTTTGGCTCATGCAGTTCAGCCTTTAGCCGTCGATATGATGTAGTAGTTGGTGATGTTAATCCATAGTGTGACGCCTTAGGATTACTTTTGTAAGTGGCAAAGCCGACACCTGCGTGAGCCTTGTGCCAGCTTGTTAAAAAGAGAGAATGATGACAGGCTTGTGTGCGTGGGCGTGCATGTGCTGCTAAAGGGGGGAATGTTTGCGTGAGGTGGGGAAAAGTTTTCCTCCCCCCCCAGCCTGTCAGTAATAAAAACTATTTTTGCAAGTCAGAATCCACCACCTAATTGTAAATGTAGTACTCGTATCAGTAGTAATGAGAATTTGTTAATAAGAAGTGGAGGTAGTAGCGACAGTTTACTAGTTGACATCGGAGTGGAAAGTTGGAAAACTAATTTTTGTAAATACTTTCCTCAAGACTCGGGGAGTCTTCTTTATCCTCTGCCTCTGCAGGAGGGTATCCTCTCAAGGGGGGAGTGTGTGCGTGTACGTGCGTGTGTGCCGGAGTTGTTTATACAACACCATTCATAGGAAGAGAGGGAAAAGTTTCACACGAGGAAGAGGAGGAAAAAGGTGGGTGGGGTGGGAGGGAATGTAGGAAAGTTTTGGAGGATTTGGCCTGAGCGAAAGGAGTAGTAAGTAGCGTAGGGAATGGAGGAGAAAGGGATTAAAAATGACGAGCTATTTTAATTTTGACCATGTGAAGGGAGTTGTATTAACGAAGGAGAGGGGTACTGCTGTGGGGCTGCTACTGCCTGGCGGTCGGATGTGATGTCTCCTAGTGGGGGTGGAGTAGCTGAAGATGGAAAAGGGGAGGAGGAGGAGGTTAAAGTATGGTTTTAATGTGCACCCGACCGTGGGTCTCGCAATGGCGTTGTTGCTGCGTGAGATAATGCTGTTGCGAGCGGTTTATTTTGCCCGGCACTTTGAGCTAGTTTATTATTCCTATTGTAAGTTTTACTGAGCTTAGGGAAATTGGCGATGGTGGTGGGCCTGTACAGGAAGTGGGGAGATGGTGGTGCCGGGAAGGAGGAGAATGACATTCCCAACTTCTGGTTCCCACCTATTATTGCTCATATGTAGATTTTTTTTTTGTTTTACTCCCGCTCCATCTGCTCCCCCCGTCCATACCTTCACAGTGTAGGTGCGAAGAGGGAGAGTATTACTAATTAACCCCTTTTCCCGCCATCGCGATGGGGCATGGACTCGCCCATGTGACACTGGTCAGCATTATAAAACGATTGGGAAACTGGAGCGTGTGTACGGGATGGTGAGAGTGGATGCGAGTAATTAGTAGAATGAGAGTAGTTTGCATTAAGCTTGTACACCGGTTAAAGGTAATGTGATTCAGAAGGCAAGAAGAAGGGTTTTAACATGATTTTAAGAAAGGGACAGGAGTATGTATATAATGTTAGAAGGGAATGCGTCACGTTTGATTTTGCAGTTGTGAGGTATAGGTGCTCTAGATCATCATCATCATCATCATCATCTTTGTATTAATGCTGAGGAAGAGGGTGAAAACTGTGTTGGCGGAAGGTGAGGATCTATCGTATTCACTTGTGAGGGAAATGCGGAATTGGAACATTAAAAATTGAGACGAAGTGCTTAGTTTGTTAACCCATTTCGTGAGCGGCTCGGGCTTAGTTTTGAATTGAACTGGGCCGCAGCGGAGTTGCTGTTCCCTGTCACAGGTGGGGTTTTTAAGTCGGCCAAAAGGGGTTATAGAGTCTGACTGTAAATTTCCGCTGCTGTATCGCTCCAAAGGTACAGGTTTGTGTTCGTGGGGAAAGTTCCTGGTCGCATGTCCATTGTGACCGCTAATGGGATCAACTGAACTGAGTGACAGTTTGAGCAAAAACGAGTGGTGAAGTTGAGCCAGTTTGTGTAATTTCAAAGGATCTGTCATATGTTCCTCGTTCGGCTCCATAAGCTGTTCAATAATGGGTAGATTAGAGGGGATTCTCTGATAGGGAAAGAATGGGTCGGAGTTTGGGGGGGGAGCCTGGGCCGAATTCATTGGGGAAGATCCGCATGCGTGCTACCACGGCTTTTTACTTCTTTCATCACCGTCGCGGGTGCGACATCAGCACCACCAACGAGAAACTTGAAGTTTTTAAAATGTTATTCTCCGGACTGCGTAGTGGTTACGCAATGGACGTGAGTAGTATATAGGAGCTGCCGTGGATGCTGTAACCGACGGCTGTAGATCTTTCCTCCAGTACTACACGGTTACGAAAGCGAAAGCTGTTATTATTAATTTGGTGGAAGCATACCTTGTGTGATGGCCCTACACCAGTGGTTTGTAATATGTGGCGATAGTAATTTTTATTTTTCCACTTTTATGTCTGCAATACTTGTCAGGATTTGTGTGCGGAGCATTGAAGTCGTTCTTGCGGCTTTAAGTTTTTACTATAAGTGGATGAATGTGTGCGTGTGTGTTTGTGTGTGAAGGCGAAAGTGACTGACGAGGTGGAGATAGAATGCATGTGTAGGGAGCGGGGATGAATATGGTTGCGTCAGAGGGCAGCAGTTTGGACGCTCACCGTACTCTTGTTGGTCGTCCTACCTGGGAGGGAGGCGTAATGAAAACGGACGGTAGGCATAAATACATGAATTGCTGGAGCCGTAATGATAATAAACTGGGGGGTTCCAACATTTATTTGTGGGATTGTCGGGGTAACCGTGACAGCCCTGGTTTGTGTGTTTGCCTCTTTGTCTGTTTCTTGTTTGTTGCGTGTGTGTGTGTGTGTGTGTGTTCACTGCGGCAGTAGATGTAAATAAATGCATTTCATTTGGGAAATTCCTACCAGCTAGGCGTAGGAGACTACATATATTGTATGTAATTATGACTACATGTTAGTGAAGCAAGTGGGGAACCTACGAGTGCTGATGGTGGGGACGAGGATGAGGCAACTCTCCGTTACTATCATGCGTAGTGGAGTTGTGGTTTGCGAAGGTTCGGAGGAAGCAAGTATACACCGCACCGGTGCGGCAGTGTAGCCGTTTCAAAAGTTATCATTTCCCCTCATTGCAACTTAATGCGTCCTCCGATGGTAGTATTTTTTAAAGAAAATTTGGCTTTTTTGAAGGCATGTGTCCTCAGTTTCCACTAATCTTCCAAGTTCAAGGCCACGGGGAAAGCTCATAAGCCGTTTTCTCTAAATTTATACGTGTCATTTCAGCCAGGACTCGAGGTTAATTCCCATTCAGACTTTCTCTGGAGTTTTGATGAGGCACTGTAATGTGTATTTGAAAGTTGGGGGAGAGAGTAGAGTAGTCCCTGAGTGGATGAGCCGCGGCTTTTTTTGTGAGCTTGTTTATGCTCGGGATTGTAAGATGGACATCATTACTTCCGACGACCAGTTAAAAGATCTTCGAATCATTAATGAAATAGCGTTACGGAAATGGAGTTCAGTTTGGAGTAGGTGTCTTTGGTTATTTATACGCAGTTTTGTGGTAGTGGTGGCGACGGCGGCGGATGTTAGTAGAACTTGCAATGTTCCCCCCCCGAATATCCCCTTCGAAGTTGTTTAGAAGTAGTGGAAGCCCGCATTATTGCTTACGTACTGCTCGCGTCGTACTTCGGTGGCTGAAGGGGAACTGCTAAGTTATTGTGAGAACTGGGTTTCCCTCTTCTTGGAGAAGCGGGCTGGGAACGGGTCGGTTGATTTGGTTATGATGACGATATGGCGGAGGAACATGAGAGGGATGCATATATATGTAGGCGTTCCCGCTCTGAAGAAACTAATGAGAAGGCGCGTTTTAATTCGGGACGGCAGGGACTGTGGAACATTAAGTTGTATTAATCATCATAATTTGCTCACTAGAAAATAATCGATTCTGCCTCGGACAACCCTGATCCAGTTGTTGGAGAGACAGAGACGAAGTAGTAGTCCGGTTCTTGTTGTTGTTGTTCTTGTTGTGCTCTCTCTCTCTCTCTGTGTGTGTGTGTGTGGTGGCGTGTAGGCTGTTGACTCTCGGAAGGAGAAACGACGCATAATTCTACATCCACCAGAAGCCCGCCGTCACAATCTTGCCGCTGCTACGACGCACTGCATTTACCTTTCCCATCGCGTTCCCTCTCCATACAGTCATGCCCAGTCTCCCCCTTCTTGTTGCTATTTCCCTGGCTGAAAAAGAGTTAAGTTGTCAGTCAATTCATGTAGGAGTCAATGGTAATTCGCCAAGCATTATTGGTTCACGTTCCGCACGTTGGCCATGCTGGAGGAGAAGGAGTGAGTAGAGACCAGGGAGGTAGGCAGGCAGGCAGCGGCCGTACGGTAGTAGTGTCCCTTCTACCTCGACTCTGTGCTGTGTGCTCTGACTCCTACGTGCGCCACTACGGGCGGACGTTTCCCCATATCCTCCCCCCACCCTGTCAAATCCATGACTCACATGGAAATTTTCCCTCGGACTGGGTGTACTAAGTGTAGTAGTAGTCGTGCTGACTATGTGAGCTGGAAACTAGCTGGCAGGAGTATGAAGTAGGTGAAGTAAGGTAGGGTGTGGACAGGGAAGCACAGAAGAGGTTTCTGGGCCCATAAGTAAATTTCTTCCTCAAGTCACGATAGGAGGAGAGTCCAGGATGGTATGGAGAATGAGAGAGGAGCGTGTGTGTGTGTGTGTGTGTGTGTGTGTGTGTGTGTGTGTGTAGGTGAATATACGTCGTACGGACGCAGCTCCTGGATGTTGCTGTCCGGTTTTGAGCATTGCAGTAATAACATTTTTCAGGAGGAGGGAGGGGTTATTTGGCAGGCATGGTGAGAGTACAGTACAGTAGTAGTAGTAGAAGTAGTAGTAGTAGTAGTAGTCAGAGTGGCTATGTAACAGTAGTTGAAGCGATGGTGGTTGGTGGTACTACTACGAGGAGCAGGAGGAGAAGCGGTCGGGGTCTAGTGGTTGCAGTGTGCCCATGGTCCTCGTCTCTGTTTAGCATTTCAGAGAGGGTCCAAACAGATGTTGAATCGAAATGGGCAGGGAGTCTGGGGCCATGTATATATGCTGGTCGTGCGAAAGGATGGGGTCCATGTATCGACTTCCCACTGAATGAATTTCGCATTACGGGCCCGCAGGGGAAAGTCTATGTACTATGTATGTATGTTCATGTTTGGAAGAGTAAGCGCCCTCATGATTTCCACTCGTCGTCGTCGTCGTCGTCATCTGACTCGCTTTTCGTCCTACTGCTCCTGCTGTTACTGCTGCTGCTGCTGTTGTTGTGGTTGATGATGGAATATCTTCGTTTTGGTGGAAATAATGCATTGTTGACCCTGGAGGACTCGGTAGGGGAAGTTGTGGAGGTGAGCCCACGTGGTGGGGAATGTGCTATGTAGAGCCCATCTGTTGTGCGTCATGGTGGTGTATGGTGGTGAAGGATGGGCAGTGGTGGATGTATGTTTTGGCGGTGTTGATCCAGTATGTACTTTTCTAATGCTGTTTTATTCAGGAGGGGAATTTTTAAATGTTTTCTATATGGATAAGGGATGAGCATTTGATAGTGCAGGAAGTGATAGTGTGTGTGCCTTGGGAGAGAGAATGAGAGCGAGAGAGAGAGAGCGGGAGAGAGACTACCTTTGAATGTGTATGGGGATGATTAATGTTGTCAGTGCTGACTTGAGTAAGAGTCAGGGAAGCAGAAATGATCAAAGCAAGTCGTTATGGTGAAAGCGGAAAGCTAATTTGTCTTAGTTCAAGATTTTGTTGTGTAAGCAATAGTTGTTGGTATGTGAAAGAGTATGTGATGATACTCACTCTCGCTGCTCCTGTGTGTCTCTTTCAGTGTAAGTCTGTCGCGACGTAGGTTTTCGGTGAATGTGGTTGTACACGGAGCTCACCATCGTGTCATGCCGATATGTGTGATGGGTGTGGGTACAACTGCCACTACCATCACCACTATTACTACTACTACTACTACTACTACTACTGCTGCTGCTGCTACGTCGTGTTCTACTCTTAAGGCCTGTACTTACTCCATTTACTGGTACGTACGGAGAGCTGTATAGTCCGGGGGTTGTTGTTGTTTTCAGCCCGCTCTCCCTTATCTTCTCGGTGTAGAATAATGGTTGTTGATGGTAGCGACTGAAGACGGAGCAGAGAGAGGGATAGATAGGCAGACAGAGAAAGAGAGAGGTTCGACTGGTGGTGAAGAACCAGAGAAGACGACGGGAATTTAAAAATTGGGAATTCGAGTCACGTTGATGGCTTGCAATTGCCTCTCGCTTGCCATCACTACTGTTTTGTCGAGCAAGCATTCCCTGTCCTTCTCTGCTTGCTTGCTTTTCCACTCCTGCCATGCGTCTGTCTTGTGAAGGGTGCAGGAGTAGTGGTAGCCGGCCGAATGCTCTGACCAGTTTGCGGTGTTGCTGCTCGGCAAGTTATTCTACTCACAGGACAAGTAGACAAGGAGGGTTGAGGATAATACGCTCGTCTGATGTAACCAGCGATTTCATTTTGACTTGTTTACTCCATGTAGAGCATTTCATCTATTCACACCAAACGTTTCCACAGTTTCTATCAGGGTCGAGTCATGGTACCTTAGATTCTGACACCACTTTGTAAGTACAAGGGTGTTTGTTGGTGTTTCCGCCTCTAATACTACTACTACTACTACTACTACTACTCGCAGCAGTAGAAGCAGTATTGGCAGCAATTTCTCCGACCACATCACTGTCCACGGGTCCATGTTGTTGTGGATGGTTTAGAGTTGAGAATATGTGTAAGGTGGTGGTGGCTTCTTGGCATGTTTGTGCTATTACCGGTTCTATTTTTTTTCTACTTTCTGGAGTGAGAATATAGCTTTTACCACTGCCGCCGCTGTGGCTGTTTGAGTGGTGGATCCAGTGTGCTAAGGTTGAGGTTATGGTTGCTTGTGTACGCGCATATATGTGAGGGATATGCATTATGTGTGGAGAAGACGTGATCTAAGGATTGGGTTCGTGACGTTGTGTCTGATTTTTTCCGTGATCCAGCAATTTCAGAAGGGGTCTTTGATGCGGATACGGGAAAGGTTGCTGCTGCTACTACTACTGCTACTTGCTTGCTGACTCTGACGGCAGCCAGTTCTCATCTCCCTCCTCCCACCACTGCTGCTAATGTGAGCAGACGAACAAAATTGACGGCGTTTGATCACCTTTATTTCGGCTTGTACGCGCCCAGGGAGGAGAATTCTGTTCATTTTGTGTGTGTGTGTGTGTGTGTGTGTGTGTGTGTGGCTCATGATGTGTTCGTTTACTCGAATTTTTGAAGGGCTATAGTATAGTCGTGTCATGTTTCTCTTGCCTAACTCCTGTAGCTACTGCGGGAGGGCAAAAAACCCAGGTGTCACTCTCTTTGTGTATCCATCGTCGGTAGCGATGGTGGTTCGTTCTTAAGGGGAAAAAATTCGGGTATGGGGTTCAAGAAAGAGGCGAAGTTGGTGGTGGGTTCCGTGGGTCCGTGAGAAGGTTGTATGGAGTGAGTGAGAAAGAGAAACATGTGGCCCATTTTCCTTGGTTGTTCAGAAAGGGGCCCGATTAAGTATGGCACTTGGAAGGGGATGAATAATAGAATTGGACAAAAATTATTCGAGAGCTCTCAAATCTCGTCTAATATGTTGGAGCGCGTGTGTCTACCTGTGTACTATATGTTCCCTGAGTGGGATTTGGAGGCCATATGTTTGCTCATAGCTAAAGTTCCCTAACTAGGAGGATTTTTGTAAACCTGCTCTACGGTCTGTATACCGCCCGATATGTATGTCGTAGTTTCCAGTAGTATAGCATAAGTAAGACGGGAACCGTACTGGTGGTAGGGATGAGGGAGAAAAGGGGAAGAATGAGGAGAGGCGGACGGGAGAAAGTCGGGCGGGATCGGGCTGGGCCGGCTCGGTTCGACATGTGGAAAATGCCTAAGCTGTTGTTGGTGATTTGGAGTTAGTTTTTGCACGCCTTTGATTCCACTCACTACTACAGTACTGTCGGTCGCGCATCTCACCACCACCGCCGCCACTTCCACTACTACTACCGCTACTGCTACCACTACTATTGCTGCTACTACTACTACTACTACTACCACTACTCCTGCCTGCCTGCCGCGACGTCCCACTTGTTGTTACCAAGTGGAATGCAGTAGTCATACCGTTCACAGTCTCCGGCCACCTAAGAAACAGTATTTCTTCCACCGTCGTTTTGTGAACCTGTTGAAGACTCCGCGGGGTCGACGGTGTGGACGAGCATTGGAGGGAGGGTATATCTACATATGTATACATGTATAATTGTATGCTACTACAACAACTACTACTACTACTACCACTTCTACAATCAGGAGAGTGAGCGAGCGAGCGACGGTGTGAAACTCGTACCGTGTCAGTCTGTACTACAACCACCATCAATACAGAGTTCGTTCCCTGGCACTGCAGGGGCTGGAGTTAGTCGACCTAAAACCTTGTGAACTGCTGCTGTGGGAGAAAGGAGAAAACGAGAGGAGTGAGGAGCTGTTAAAATTTGGACTCACTCTTGTCTCCGCATCTGTCAGAGTTGAAGAAGACGAGGAGAAGAACCCTAACTGCTATTGTTGTTGTGGTTGTTGTCGCAACTTTTTTGTTATTGTTGGTGGTTGCCTTAGGAAAGAGACTCCAAATCGTGAGAGCCTGTGACATATGAGACATATATAAATATATATAAGTGCATACATACATGCCAACTTTGTATGGAAATCTTGAATAATAATATTTATGAAAGATTAACATTTAAAAGATAGAGATAGTGTGGGAG
>WJFA01002918.1:0-14329 GCA_009870155.1 Pseudobourletiella spinata | reverse complement strand
ACACACACACACACACTAGCCCAAAGACACACTCACATACATACAAACACGCACTAGCTTACACCCGTCTTCACCTACCTGATTGATTTCAGGGCAGACAAGGGAATCGAGGCGACTACCGCCTACCGAGCTCCATAGTCATGTCTATAGCTATCCACCACTAATGCATGTACATATCAACTTTGAGGACTTTAGGCGCATTCGAGGGAGAGAAAAGCTACTCATGGGCTCTTCCTTCCGTGAATACGAAAATCCGGAGCGGACGGTGTTGGGGGGAGGAAGTGACGCCTAGCAGTAGTCCTACTATATCACAAGGGAAAATAACTAGTAATGAGGTAAACCTAATTTGAGCTCCTTCCTACGAGCCTTGCAAATGCAATTTCATTTTCGCACCACCATCACGAGAGGAGGAGAGAGAGAGACAGGCAGAGAGAGAGAGAGAGAGAGTCATCGAAATTGTCGCAATGCGCACCGACCTCGTCCCTACATATAACAAACCATGTTACTCCCATATAACACTGTCTAACTGTACCCCTTCCCTCGCCATGTCGTCGCTGCAGCAGAGGCAGAGGGAAGTAATAATTCAGAAGGAGAAAACTGACTCAAAGAGAACGAGCAGGCAGGAGGTAGAGTCGGAGGGAAGTGCTGTTAAAATGTAAACTGCTCGTAGTAATCCAGTTCCTCCACAAATCCCAGCCGGGTTCATAATTGAGAAATGCTAAAAATAACGTCTGGGTCTCCCACCCGATGCACGAGACAAAAGGTATATAATTTCGCCTTGCTACAAGTCACACGCACCCACACACACGCACACACATACACACACACACCATCTGCACACACATCCACACGCCAAGAACAGTAGCTTTGACTCCATCCAATATAGCAGATCTGACGACGACTGAACAGCCCCTGCCGAGCTGGGAAATTACAACTCAACGGTCCTTTTAGATTTTCCAATTGTGAATGGGTAAAAGAAGATTAGTGAAGACATAGGGCGCCGTTGTTGGAGGAGGATTGGCACATGAACGCCTGCTTTACATTGGACGGGCGGGAAATCTGGAACAGATATTACATGTGATGAGTAAGAAGTCATACATGCCAGACGCAGGGAGGCCCTCATCACCGTACACGCTCCCATCCGCGCGTCAATGTAAACAAAGGCAGGATGAGGGGGTAGAGCGGATGCAAGGCTTGATGAAAATCATCCCAAGTGACAATACCTGCCACTACACTGCTCCTGCTCAGGTCCCCTGCATAATTGCACCAACAGTGACAAGCCCAAGCCCACCCGTCCAAACACACACGCTCACCTAAAAACACCACCATCCCACCCGCACCTAAAAACCCGTCCACACAGAAGTCATAATTTTCAACAGGCTGTTATCCGCCCTAGAAGAAATTAGCAAGCCCTTGAGTCCTTTCCTTGATTCTCCACCCCAGGCCCGCCCCCAACTTCCCCTTCACAGCCTTTTTACCTCGGAAAAATTAGAGAAATTATACCCCTCTAGTCATCATCACCATCACCACCACTACCACTGCTGCCATGAGGAGCATGACAAACGCAGACGCACCTTCCGCATAGCAGCCACCATGTAGTATAATAATGTACACCCTCCATGTAATTACTCAATGGTTTGTACTACACTACAAAACAGTATACAGTTCCCCACTCTGCCCCGGCAAATCACTTAACACTCTTACAGTTAAGATAATAATACACCATCCACCCTCCGCTTCTTCTCCAAAGGTCTCTATTATTGGCTTGAGGCTAATTGGACTCAAATCAACTTGTCTGCTATATGCGGAGCAAATGGGAAAGACCCTGTTGGATCCATCCCCGGATGGTTATGAATTCATGTTCCGTATCGATTTTTAATTAGCCAGTTCACAACAACATCCTCAACATAGGACGTGGTTCAGTCTCGAGTCAAATAGGGACAGAAATTGAGAGAGAGAGAGAGAGATAGATGAAGGAGGCGGTTGTTACAAAAGAGATTGAGGGGGCGAGACTTTTACTACTACTGCGACACGACACAACTATAGACGCAGCAGACGGACTTTTCTACACCGAGGGTCTTGTTGGGGGATGGAAATATATGGATTTTAGTGGGCAATTTCCTTGCATTAAACATGAATTGGAACAGGTTCTCACCCCTCAACAGCCCCTACATACGGGGACTCTTTGTCAAGGGTGAGGGAGTCACCACTCTCTCAACATGCAAATCGGCCCGATCCCACTACTCACGGCTGGACTCGGACCAGAAGTCACTTCCCAGATTGATTAGCCCCTCTACATCACCATCATCATCCAAGGGCCATCTATATTCGTACACTTTTGTAGTAACCAGAGTATATATGTGCACGCATATCACATCCCTCCTCCTGTACCATCCATTCAGTCCATATTAAATGGCCAACTTCATATCACTCATCATGTCAATGGAGGACAAAGGGGGGATGAGGAGTAAATGTGTCATGTACAGGGCCCATGTATATATTGGCTCTCAATCCCCTTCATATGCTGTACATACATCACTTGGCCCACCGACCAAAAGCCCAGTGAGTTCCTATACGTACATACACTCTTCTTCTCCGTTCCCCGCATGCTCACGACGAGCCCTACAGAGCCTTCGTATGGTAACCCTCCATGTAGGAGAGAAAATGAGAGAGAGAGAGAGAGACTTTTGAGTTCCCGAACAAAACACAGCTCATAATGTCCTTAATCCAATTCTTTTTGGCCCAATGTTATCTGTGGAGATGAAAAGCCTCCCACCAGCTTATTACGTGACAAATTCATGTTGTCCTACCCCCGCCTGTCCTCCCTCAACTCCGTGACGACATACTTTACACTCGGCCAATACCCTGCCCTGTATGTTCCCCCACTACGACACTGTGTAATGGGGAATAGACTGGAGCCGCTAATAATAGTAATAATAATGCCATAAAGTTATTCGCTGGGTTCACCACTACCGCAGAGAGTTCACCGAAGACCACATCATATGATGAGCCGATGTTGGAGGCAAGGGCTGGAAATCCGTGAGAGTAACGTGCACACACATGTGACCACTTCGGGATCATCATCCCGTTCCCTTTGACTTTTAAGCCTCTGCTTCTACATGCTCTTACGAAGGGACAACCATAAGTAACACCACTGCCAGGAGCAGTGGTAATAGCATGTACATAGGCTGATAAACTGAGTGGTTTGAAGTCCTCTGTATGCAAATAGGATCACACACACACACACACACACACACGCTCACACAGACGAATCCGAGGAGCCCGGACGCGATCACTTTGTGAACAAATGTTACGTTTGACATCACAAATGATTTGCTGCACGGGCAAAGCGGAGCAGAAGGCATGGGTTCGTTACCACAGGGGAAGTATAGCATAGACACACGGAACGAGTGAGATGGGCGCAAAAGCTATTGTTTCTAGTACTGTACCACCGGCACCACTCCGATTCCTCTTCTCTGTGCAACGAGGGGTAGCATATGTACGGATTCCGGAGACCCTTCGAGTGGATTTTCGACTTTCCAACTGCGTTAGTATATACAGGAGTCAAGGCGGTGGATGGGGCCGTGCCGTGTACTACGTACAGGCGTCCGGCCGCATGTGCGTACATTCACCAAGCGTACCCAAGGGCCCTTGTACATTTCACCTAATAGCTTTGTAAATGCTCTCATCCCTAAATTTCCTAACTTCATTACCTTGAGAGATAACTCTTTTTCATCACATAAAATATCTTTGTCAGTTTCCCCATCAGGATCGTTTTGTTAATTTTTTTTCCTGGAACTACCAAAAGGGTTGTTGGAGGGAGTGAGTGGTGATTCAAGCATATATATCTATATGCATGTATATACATGCATATAGATATATACATCTATACGGATGAGGAGGATGTGTGGACGCGGGGCGATGATGTTGTTGTTCTTCTTGTTGCTGGCCGAACCACCGTGTGGAACTAAAACGGCCTCCTACCATCACAGCCTAAATACGTCCGAGCACACAGCAGGCATGAGGAGCGAGAGGGAGTTGTGTAGAGGGTAGCGCGGACACTTGAGAGGAAGCAACGAAATGTACTTGCGGGCTGACAGACGGCCGGAGTCCACTCTTACGTCGCCCCGCTGTGTCCCCCACCCGTTTGCTATCCAACCACTTTTCCATCCATCAATTAAATAAGGCGAAAAACAAAAATCTCCAACTGGTCGAGGTGACTTCATCCTTAAGAAATTCCCCCTTCGTATATCTCGCAGCAGCAGCAGCAGCACCACCAATGCAATGCAATGGAAAAAGGGGCGGGAGAGCATGAACGTTGGGCGTGGAGGTGCCCCTGAACGTGAGCAAAGCTGTCTTGGAGTTCAGAGGGATGCGGCTGGGGGGAGCGATGATGGTAGGGGACATTATTGTAGTGACAACAACGGTGGGATCCATCCTGCCCGCTACACCATCATCATCAATAAGAAATGATGACGGGAGTTTAACGTGATTCAACGGGTCACGTTGGATCCCTCCTCTGGTCCATTGCAGCAAATTCTAGTGTACCTCCAATGCCTCGGCATTTTGTAACCCTGAAGTACTAAGTCATCCCGGGAATTATTGTCTTGGCACAGTTGAAACTCAAAGTTGGGTTCGCCATGGAAATGCGGAGTCACATGGAGGGATCATTTTCCCCTTGTATAGCCCTGTGTTTCCCGCAGAAAATCAACTTCCCTATTGTTTATCAAGCTGTACAAATGTTTTTCCCTTTCCTCTATACTCCCTCCTCCGGAACCTACGGGTCGGGATTACTCACAGTGGAGCCGAAATCGGAGTTGGCGGAAGGGAGTGAGGAAAGAATCCATTTCGCAAGATTGTTGAAGCATAGCGGCGGCGGTGACATGGGCAAGTACAATAGCAGTGGAGCCCAGGTGTGCGTCCATGTGTGTGTGTGTGTGTGTGTGTGTGTGTGTGTGTGTGTGTGTGTGTGTCTGTGTCTATGCCTGTAACAAAAGGGAAGGCAGGGTTTGGGAAGTTATTCAAAGGACACATGAAGGGGTGAGCAGAGGGCCTTGACAAAAAGTTTGCTTATTGGCACTTTAGCGACTTCCTTTTGAGAGACTATTTGTCCCGCGCCGGTCGTATAAGCATAGCACGAGGGACACGCGTCCTCTCACCACGGACGCAACGGCGTTTTCACAGGCTTCCCGCCGCCGGCCCAATCATACGCACCATACCCAATCGAGCCCTCTCAACCCCATGGCAACAGGAGTTAGCACGGCCGTAGGTGGAAAACGTGGCGCGGCGGCTTGAATAGAAAATTCATGAAAAGGGACTTGTGTAAGATGAAACATGCTGACTACGGAGGTCAATGGCAGTTGAGCGGGAGCAAGTCCATGGGTGAAATGGAAGGCATACATGTGTGTGTATGTGTGTGTGCGAAGCACTTGAAGGTGCCCCTTTGAAAAGCCTTGGAGTTTTTTTTACCACTCCAACGCGCATGCTTCTCCCCGCTCAAGGAGCGGCTCAAGTGTGTGCCTGGCTTTCAAAGTGGGAGGCGGCATTGAGAGTGAGGGGAATTTTCTCCAGCTCCCCTTTTGTTGAACGCCAGAAGACTTTGAGACGGACGATTTTTCTCGGAGAAATTATTTCCACATTCGCAATATTCGCCTCCCATCATTTGTCGCCTGCGTCGGCCATCGTCCCCGGCGGCAGCCCCAACAGTGTCAGACTTGTGGCTATACCAATACTAGTCCCATCTGCGGGCGGGAAAACCATGTTGGGTTAGGCTGGAAATCACGGCAGGAAAGGACCAAGTCTCAGTATTGGACACAGTAGGGTTTCCTCTTCATATGCATATGTGTATATATATGCAAGCACACACACGCACACACACACACATACAATTGTACGGGGAAAACAAGCATATGGACCAGACGGAATTTGACGCGAAGGGGTAACGTAATGCCTGTATGCGCTTAATGCAAGGAGATTAGCGGCAACTATCTGGTGTGTAGGTTCCAAAGAAGCGTACCACCACCACTACCACCACCGCTCCCAAACTACTATTACTACCGACATTGTGTTTGGCACACTAATACTACGCTTTCCCTGTCAGAGCCAGGATGTGAGGGGAGTTGGTTGTAGTGGTCCCAGTTGACTGGATTGTCAAGGGACTGAAGTCATCGTCTCCTCCTTCTCCGCCTCTTCCTCCCCTGAACCAACTTTCCAACTTTGATGAGGTTTCAAACCTTTGATTTGAACACAATTGGATTTCGCATCTGTCAATACAACGGGGAGCATTCTTCACTATCTCTCTCTCTCTCACTCTCTGTTCGTCTGACCCTAACCTTCCCATCCATTACATGGAGAGAGACAGAGAGAGAGAGTATGACTGGAGGCCACCACGATCAAATTATGCAAAATCACCCGTGAAAACAACTGCTGGCCCAAAGTCACCCCTGGATCCAACTGTACATGTACGCACACACACACACACGTAAGCATACACACAGACGTTTTACCATCACAACCCATCCTCCTACCCCACACTTGTTCACAATAGCCCAAGAAAAGTTACACATAGATTTTCCATCAAATACTTATATTATTACATTACAGTCACAAAATAACCGTCAAATTCTCTCTCGACATAGGCACCACACAGTTTACATTTTAAAAGCATGGAAAATCAAGTACCAGTAATTATTATTACTATTATTATTACTATTACAAACACAAATTCCCGCCTGCGGCGCTCGTAAAATAAACTAGTTCATAATCAGATTTCCACCAAATCTTCCCAATGCAATGCACTTGTCCTGCAATTTTACATCCGCGTCCATGAATTCATGCAAGTTAAGTCGATTGAAATACACAGGGTTCCACCATATCGAACGTCATATATTTACACACACAAACACACACACACACACACCCACGTACTAATTTGAGCACTTCCAAATCCCTGTTATCACACAAGAAAATTGACGGCAAGCTAAAATACATTGCATTGGAACCAAGTACAAATACAACAAACTCCACATAACAAGGAATAGTCTAAAATCTAAAGGGACGGCACCATATAGGCCGGGTCTAAACTGGAGAGTTTTCGTCCCTGCCCTCCTTTCAAATCCTTAGCACAGCAGCAACAGCAGCAGCAGGTTCATCATCTTGGCAAGAGGTCGGACTTCGTATATATATGTATATGTATACATACGCACGCACATTTATCTTCTATGCAGAGTTGCAGGGCGAGCGAGGGTTACAATAATGGACGGATGATACTGGGAAACGATTGTGACTTCGCGTCGAGAGGGGCGATGGGTGGAATTACCAGGCAAGTTTCTTAAACCCGTAGAACTGCATAAATATCACCGAGAGAACCCATTAATTTCACATTAGAAATCCTCAAGTGAGCACGTAGTACATGCGTTTGCACACAACCCTCTCCACACGTATCTCCCCCACAGTAGTAGAGGCCCTCAACATCCCCCTATTCGTGGCTCCCATAGGCTTTTGCCCATTCATTTGGCATCTGTGTGCCACTCTGTATATATAGCACTGTGCCACAGCCGCAATGGACGGTATGGGAGGCGGTGCTTTCTATGTAGTAGTACGAACATATCGGGGGAGGGATGGGGGCAGTGGAGGACTACTGCGGAGCGGATACATGGATGGATGTACATGTATACTTTCAAAAAAAACATCCAAGTAACTATACTACTAATACTAATACTCCTCCACTGTGTAAGAGAGTGACAGAAGGAGAGGATAGGGAAGACGACGAACCTTTGGTTTGTACCCCTCCATCTTCAATCTACTTTCTTCGGCATCCAAGAAAAGTTTCTCCTGATCTTCTTCAAATTTGAGACGAGTTAACATGTCCAAACTTTCCAGCATCTCCCTCTCTCTCTGTTTCCGCTTCTCATAGATCTGTTGAGTCAACTGGGCCTTCATCTCCTCCAGTCGTTGATGAGCCTCTGCCTCCGTCGCCGCTATTTGCTTATCTCTCTCCTCGATTTCCATCAGGATTCTCCCCCGCTCAGCATCAATCAATTCCCGCTTCTTTTGGTTATTCAACCGTTTCTCTTCAATCTGGAAGGGAAAAGAGAGCAGAGAAGTCATTTTTCTATATCAGCCAAAAAGGCTCGCAAGCCATTCTACATGTGGAACACACTAGACATACATATGCATACATGCTCCAGTATATGCACGGGAGTGACTATGGTACCCTAACATCTCGCCAGAGATCATTGTATACACTCACACACATACACATACACATACACACACACAAGCATATGCATAAGTGCAAACTGGGTAGAGGTATTTTTTCCGCTGGAAAATTCCAAGCCCACAAACAAAAATCCACGAGATGACTTTGACTGATTTCTAATTCTGAAAAACAAATGCATCTCCTACGTAATACTTTACAATGTTCTCACAGATTCACATTCACATCTGTGATGTGCTGATGGTCAAAAGATGGGTATCTCGCACAGCCAGGGTACAAAGGGTAGGATGATGTACTTCTTGCATCAACAGGGCGTCGAGCACGTAGCCAGGAGTCCGACACGAGTGGCTGAATCAAATGCTCTCGTGACGCGGGGAATTTAATGGGTGGTGGCTCCGGACAACTCAAATAAGGATGACATAGTTTTGTCACACCCTCTCGCAAAGAGAGGGACTTGGCCTAATTCAACCGAGTGTCATAATTAAGTGGTTGTCACTTCGGGGCTCTGAGCAAAGAAGACTCAATGGGGAGCTCTTCCGGAGGAGCGTTGAGAGGATTGGATCAGGATCCCCCAGTGTTTGTATTTTCCTTTCCAAAAGGACCTGGAGCCGGTGGAGTTTTAGGGCGTTCGACCACTGCGGGCTCTATAGGCAAAGGAAAAACCGTGGAGTGAGTCCACAGGACTGGCCTTCCGTCGCCGGGGCGGATGGACACTTTCATATGTCACGGCACATGTCACATATTCGTGGAAATACTACACATATGTACATGCGTAACTCTGAAGGGAACTTTTGGTTCCGAGATCGTTTTTACGAACACACTGTTAAAAATAACCGCAAGTTATTCTTCAAGGATTGGACGTGTGGTGGAAGAATACGAGATGTGAGATCTGCACCTGATTATTGCACATTGTAAAGCCCGGAAATCCTGTATGATAAGTTATTTCAGTACTATATTATGACATGGTTGCCTCCGGGACCACTACCAACTTGCACGCGGGAGTCAAACCAAACTTTTTCCTGCAGCTTTCAAGTGCAAGCATTCCGCTGCACCAGCTACAGTGACTGCATACTCACTCCCAGGTGAAGGGTATATAATGTTAGTATCACAGTCTTGTGGAGTTTTCACCGTCCACTCTAGTAGGGGTTATATATATTATACCCTCCCTTTAAGTCCTGGAATCGTCCCCAAATGGACATTCGAAAGGACTATAAAGGATCCTCAATCGACCCTGTGGAAAGTTTGGAACGCTGGCGGCTCTCCAGTGAGACATTGCCGAGCCATCTAGTGGTGAAAAATTCAATGAATGGCAGGTATCTGCCGTACCCCAGCGTTGACAAAGATTCGCTGGCATTTTTACACGTGGACTCGTGTCACTTTCATTGAACTCATCGTCCTAAATGCGGAAGCTCCCTTAGGCTTCTTTTAGATTTTTTCGCCCAAATTGTAGCTTCCATCCTTTAATGTTGCAGTGGGAGAGGCAATTAGGAAGGCTGAAAGTCAGGTGAGTGTCACATTGAAACTGAAAATTGAGGTCATGAGTAAACTTTTACACGGCCTTTCAGCATCACCCGTTCAATTTATACGTTTCACACTTTACTCAGCGACCTGAACTTTTGGAATTACAGGCAAGTGCTGGAAACTTTTGCCTTGACGGTGAGATGAAGAAACTTCAGAGTATGTCGTCTCGCTGCAAGACAGCCGAAGACTGATTGGACTAGAATCTTTGTAAAGTGAGGCCAAGGCTTCTGGAAAAACCAGGACTGCGAAAAATGGGGATATTGCGGTAGAAATAACACGTACACTTCAACACATCCACATAGATTTCCCATGTTGTTGTGAGACACCATAAAAGTTACGCAAGGGAAACTTCGGGCTGGGATCTAGAACGAGCCCGTCACACAGCTCCATGACAATTCCAATAATAAAACCCACGACCTGTCCCTCACTTATTATAATACTATGCACCAGAAAGGGGATTAGGAAAGCGGGTACGAACGGCCAACGGTGAAGATGTCGCATGGATGGGGTTAAAGTAGCCACGGGGTAAATACGGCCTAGGCGCAGGAGGCTTAGGCCTCGGGCGGCATGCCGATGTTGCCTCTGACTGGTTTCGCCCTGTGACTGAATTTTCGTCTGTCTTAAAATTAATACTGCTATAACTATAGGATTAACTGCATTTATGATAACAGAATAACTGTATTTATTAGAGAGATTTGGAATGGGTTGAAAGGTGATACTCCTATTGGTGGTCAGGCAAAACCAGCCAGAGGCAAAATCGGCGTGCCGCCTGAGACCCAAGCCTCCGGCGCCTCGGCCATATTTACAACGTGGCTAATTTAACCCCATGCTACATCAGCACCATCGGCCAGTTCTGCCTAGCTAACGCTCGCTCAGCTCATATTGCTGGAGCTTTGGGCAGGAGACTACGCAAGTACCGTAAAATTCATACCATTGCATTTGTCTCCCGCCGTGACAGCCGATAAACAGAACAAGTACAAATATATTAGCTGGTTTGGTAACGAATTACATTTAATCTAGGACCTCTTATACTGTTGCGTAAGCATATAGTGGAGCAGAGGTTACATGATCTGAAGTTATTTTTCAATTGTGCAAAAATGTCCGGGCGGGAGTAACTATTAGTGCAAGATGCAGAAGATGGTGTCAGCTGGACTGACTTGTAGCTTCCGACTGCTCCAGTGCTAGAAACGAAATCTGCCAACTCTAGCAGAAATAGCGTACTTTGAGATTCAGGTATTATCATTGTTTTTGACACATTTGGAAAGACATTGTCGCTTTAAATTTTTACAACAACTATTTGGGTAAATGTTAAAAGTTACGAACGTACCTACGTATTACGAGACCTGACTGAGTAAATTTTGTCTATTGTTGAAGTTTATCGGTTCAGTTAGTTATGGTTTTGTTATTTTTTAGGCGCAGGAAGATTTTACTAACTATACTATTTAGAGGTAGTCGTCGTATCAGCTTGTAATGGACCTAATTAGACTGCTAACTAATTAGAACTGCTAATTAGACTAAAATAAATATAATTATATCAATATTGCCTACAATTGCCACGACCGCTGGCGCAGAAAGGCATAAAAAATTACTAACTATTGAAAAAAAACCCACATTTATCTACATAATAGCGCTGCCGGACTCCGACAAGAGGAATAACCACATCAGCAAGACTGATATTTACCTGACAACGGAGAGTATCCGTGACATCATGCATTAGTTTTTCCCTCGTTTTTCGCTCATTCTCCCATATTAGCTCCTGCTGCTTCAAAAATGCTCGTGCTTCTTCCCTGCAAAACGAAAATTACAAAATTAACACAATGCATAAGCCAGCCGTTTGGTGGTGGAATTCGAAGAAATGTTAGAAGTAAATACGCACTCAAATAGGGAAGCTGATTCTTTCACCCGAGCAGCTTCGAGTTTGAGATGCTCGTCTAGGCACTTTGCTATTGCTTTCACTTTTTCAGAAATCTTGGAAATATTTGCATTTTTCCTGTCCTCTTCTCCCCTATCCTCAAGATGTTTGAGATACTCCAGTATTCTTTTCTCATCCGCGATTGACTGCATCCTTTCATTGCACATAGCACGAATTTTCAGCCTCGTTTGTTTCCCCCAGAATTTTCTGTATGATAATAAAAGACAGTTGATCGAACTTCGAATAAAATAACCAAAATAGCACAAACACCAATAAATTTAGTTAATTTACGCTAATAGCTTCCGCTGCTCCCGTTCTTTTTGCAATCGTTCTCGTGCACTGTTAACTTCTTTCAGAAGTGTGTCTTTCTTCTCAATTTCATCAAACTCTTGATTCAACATGCTAATAGTTTCTTCTCGCTTCTTCAGCTCCTGAGTTCGTGTGGCGATTTCAGCTTTCCACTTTTCTATTTCCTTCTTCTTTTCAGCCTCGAAATCCTCAATTCTGAAATTTTGTTCAGAGAAAATCGTTCATAATAGATTATGGAGCATCAAAATATCAAGAATGGTGTAGGTAACTTGTTTTAACCTTTTCCTTTCGTTTTCTCTAAATTCCTCAAGTTCCTTTTCCAACTTATAATTCTCATTCTTGGCAATTTTGTCTCTCTCAACCTTCTCCTTTATTTGGTCCTCCCAGGCTTTCCTCACAAACTGTGTATGGTGACGACTTTCAATCTGAAAAGTAAACAAATATTCAATTTTAGTATTTATCATTTCCATAGTCTTCAGGACAACAATCAATAGACACCAAAATTTGAAGTACTTACATCACGAATTGCAGGGTTATTTGCCTTCCACCGTAAGAAATCTTTCACTGCGACTTCCTTTCTCCACTCCTCTTTCTTTCGACGCTCAAGTTCTTCAGAGTGTTGTCGCAAATATTCTAACTTGCGGACATCCAACAAGTGTTTACACCTTCCCTTCGTTGCCAATTTGTACTCCTTCTCTGTGTTATCCAACTCACGTTGGTATTCTTCTTTCTCTCTTTGGAGCAAGGCTCTGAGCTTCTCACGTCGCATTTCCAGTTGGCGCTGCTTCTGTTCTGCGCGTAACCGACTTTCGTAGGCGTGAAGGCTGCAAATAATTATGCCAGTTTTAATGGTGAACAAGCATTTTAAATGTAGAGGTCAAGATAATGGTAAGGACCTTTCTTCATAGTACTGCTTAGAGGTCCATTCGTTGAATTTCGTCGCCTGGTTTTCCCAAGTAGAAAAATACTTGGCTGCATTAGACCACATTTCCTGTTGATGCATTTCTTTTTCCCGACGTCTTTGAATCTTTATCTCCATCCGTTCCCGCAGCGGTAAACGACGTGGTTGCTGCTTCTGCGGTTGGTAATGCTCGGTCCCAATGAAAAATGCCATTACTTCGAGTAAGTAAATGGGAGCCCGCGGGTAGCACTCGCTATGACAAATTCACTTCACAGAAGCGCAAAATATGATTACACTGAATTATTACCAGAATAAACGGCCTTGAGAATAATTATGTTCCTGAATATTGAGATAAATTACACAAAAAATTACACAAACTAAGGGTTTACAAGGTTTGACGGTTAAACATTAGCTTCTCGAGTTATGTTCCATGTTCAACATATAACGAATCAATTTTTATGATGCTAGTTTTCTTCGCGGGCATTACTCATTCAAAGTTTCAAATGACAACAAAACAATCAAATAATCCCCTGGACTAGCATAGAGTAAGAGTTTTCTATGTTTCATCTTGTAGCACATTATTATCGGCGGCTTTAAGAAGGGGGTTCGTAAGAAGCGGGAACTGCCTGTTGAACAAAAGGTACGACCATAGCTCATAGATCTAACTTGACTGCCGGCAGCGGGAGATATTTTACAGTCGTTAAAACTTTATCCACAATTAATCGTTTGTTAGGGCTTCCTCGCCGTACTCTAGTGGATTATTAGAGTAGCGGTTTCATCTGACATTTTGTACTCTTCACACTGCAGGTTATAAGGATTTGGAAATAAGGTAATGTAGGTTTAAATTTTTTAAAGTTCTTACGCCTTCTTCATCCACCGTCTGATTCACGAAATTTCGATCTTGCAGCTGTCTGTACTCCGATCCAGAACCCGCACCGATGGATACTGAAGTCATGGATACAGATATTGAGGAAGTTGGAGGGGAAAAGAAGGCGGCAGATAAACCTGATAATTCAACTACTACCCATGCAGAAGAAGACTCGCACATTCCCTGGTACTTTCGAAATTTAGAAACGATCTCTTTTGTGCAACTGTATTGCTGCCATATTTTTCGACAACCGGTGTCATCCGAAGTGCTCGTTAAATTTCAATATAACCTCTCAAAATTGTTTTCCCTTGCAATTATATTGAAGTGTGAACCTATTAAAATGGACGGGTTTGTAATAATGATAGTTTTATGACCTGTGTTGTGTAGGGTAGAGAAGTATCGCCCACACACATTTGAGGAGATCGTGGGAAACGAGGAGACAACAGCTAGACTCGCAGTATTTGCACAAACTGGAAATATGCCCAACTTGATTTTAGCTGTGAGATTTTAGAGGAATTATCAATATTTATCTCCACTCATTAGTTATTTGTGAATGGGAACAACCTATTGAATTGTTTGACCGGCAATACAGGGCCCGCC
>WJFA01002917.1:0-14330 GCA_009870155.1 Pseudobourletiella spinata | reverse complement strand
GTGCAACTGGGCAACTCATGAGGATTCTCGTGGTGGGAGATTTGAATAAAACTTGATTTTCCCATCCCTTCCTTGATTTTTTCACCCTATAATTTTATTCGGAGCTGAAAATGCAGTTATGGTACGGTTGAGTAATTAGTTCCCGACGCATATTTAATATCTGAGAAGATGACACACGTGGTTGTGTTTGCCTGAGTGAGTGAGCCTTTGTCTCCGGTTGTGCATCTTATGTGCGTGCCTCGCACTCACTCAGTCGTCACCCCCGCTTGAAAGGAGGGGCCGTGCCATGATGTTGGCGAGCGGATAAATTGCTCATTAAAGCACCATAGCAACTAATAATAACAAGACAACGTCAGGTACTCCGTTTGTGCCGGAGTGACAGGAGGAGTAGTATATATGCTGAGGGGTACAGTTGCCTTTCAAGTGTCAAGATTCGGCGCATAGCCTTGCGTGGTACATTACTTCTTGGTGGTTTCCATAGTGGACGTAAAAAATGATTTTCAAAAGCTACATACTTGGTCTCATTCCATTCAAATTTAGCTACGGAATTCACAGGAGTTTGTAGTACTGCTGGCCCGAGGGGGAATATCTACCTATTCTAATCTCGCAGGTACAACCGAGAGTTTATCTCTCTACCTGCCATAGCACGATCCTGCTCCTCCAATGATACATTTGTGGATTGATGGGTCGTTCCCTCCACCATTGAGTTTGTCTCTCTCTCTCTCTCTCTCTCTTAGTTAGTCAGTCGTTTCTGACTGAGTACACGTCCACACATTTGTTACCTGCGCCTGCAGGAGCAGTTCTACAACCCTCCCTGCCTATCTTCCTCTCGGTCAGCCCGTGTGTGCTTGAAGGGAAGAGATTCTGCGACAGGTTATTCTCTGTGCTTCCTCCATGTGATGTCCTACAGCTTGTGTTAGTCTGCGTTCAATTCCGTGTGGACTGCTCACACCGTGTGTCCGTGGTGGTCTCCACTCATCACCGCCTGACCCTCCATCGCTTCGCCTAAATCACTTTTGTGTCCTGTGAAAAACTGGTGGCAAGCAATACTTTCCATGTGTGCTCAGCTCTTCGGCAACGGCTGCCCATTTGTCTGACGTATGTCAAGATTTATTTTCAAAGTACGTATTTTTCTCCTAGTAGTTCCATCAGCCTTCTTCCTTTTACGTCTCCTAAAACGTTCCGCGGGTAATGCTTGGGGGTGAGTCGAATCATATGTCTTTCGGGCTGAGTGGTGGAAGTCGGTGGTGCGTGTGCCGGTAGCTGATGACTGCTCTCCTATCCTCATCCCCCATCCGTTGTTTTGGAAACCGGCCAGATAACTCTTGAAAAGCCGCCCGCAGTCAAGGGAAGGTTACCGTGGAGAAGATTACACCCGTCAGTTTCGACGTGGAAAAAGTCTAATGGAGTCGGAGAGGAGGGAGTCTTTCTGTGAAAAATGATCGGACCCACCCGCCTGGCTGAGTCCGTGAGGGAGTGAGGGGACCGGACCGAATTTTCTCTCTCCGCTCACTCACTCGCTCACTCACATCACCGAGATTCCGTGGGGAAACAGTGGGGAATAAAAAACAGCTGGTTTCCTTTGTTACAGAGGCTTCTGAGCCGTTGCCAACAGGAGGAGACGGAGGAGGGGAGGGAGGACGGGCGGGCGGCGGCGGCGGCAGCGGCTGTGGCGACGGTGGTGCTCGTGGAGAAGCGAGTTTGGTGGAGATGATGTAGTAATACGACCCGAGGCATCTGTTCCTCACTACTATACGACTTCTCCTGACCGTGTGCCATTCGACTGGTGTGGGTTTCCTTGAGTAATTAAGAGGCCGGGTAGCTCGGCCCAAAACTTTGCTGCGGCCGTGTGAGTCAGAGTGTCTATAATATTGATCCCGCCATCATCCTCTCGGTGACTTTGACGGGCGGGGAGAGGAGGCTGTCATCAAAGTTTTTCGGGGATAAGAAAAAAAAACAAGTCGGTGGAGCGGAGAGGAGTTTGATCGGAAAACTTGCTTTTATACTCGCTAAGAGCTCTATATAAACTCTAGCTCAAGCTGTGAGCCTTTAATTCCAAAGTGTTCCCGCGTCCCTATATCCCCGTTGTGGTGGCAGCCGTGGTCATCTGCCTCCCGAACCGGAACTGTGCAGCGGGGCTCTAATGGAAGAGAGTATGGAGAATGGAGGCGTCACTATAAGTCCCGGGCCGGGGACCGTGAATAACAATAATAATCTTCGGAAAGCGGAGGTGGGTGAGGAGAGCTCATTGCGGAGTAGTTTGAGGAAGAATGTGAAAACTGTGGAGTCTTTCGTGCTGTACAATGGGGGGTCGGAGCGGGAAATCACTTGGGGTCGGGACGCCTCCAATTTAGCCCAGGAGGAGCGAGCTCTCGCCAAGGCTGTACAGCAGGCGGAGGAGGAGATCACGAAGGCTGTGGCGAACGGGAGTCCCGAGGCCGGGGCCATCGTGTTCAAGGACCAGAACGGGCTCGCTCCCCCGCTTACCCTTACAATTCTAGGCCGGAGTCCCACGGGTCAAACTTCCATTGCCAACTCCAACTACTGCTCCATGGATCAGGAGGGGAAGGGCCATAGCGGGGAATTCCATGAGGTGGCCTTGCATGACGAGGTGGTGACGGACGGTGGGACAAAGTTCATGCAAGTGACGGGGGAGCCATACAGTGGCCCACCAAGTGACAGGAGGAAGGATGAGGAGAAGGAGTCGGTGCTCAGCTGTTACAGGCCGGTAAGACGGGGATGAATAAGAGCCGCATATCATCAGGGGTATGATGATATGCGGCTCCTAATGGATTTTGTCATCAATGGAAGTAGTTCTCCTCAATATTGCATTGCCAAACATGCGAAGGTCTATCACTGTACTTTTCTATCCTGGACTGATCTGATCCTAATGACGTGACTCTTCCTGTAATGTTTTATTATCTGATGGTGTTACCAAAGAATGGATGTGAGCAAACTCCATGGAATAATGATGATTGTATATACTGCAGCGGAAAATGTAACCAGTTATACGTTATGGGATCAAAGTTCAGTTCCTCTATTTTATTGAAGTTTTCTTCCCACTACTACTGCGCGGGGCGAATGCTCGAACACATTAGGAACTGGTGGGAGGCCTGTGAGAGTCATTGGAGTTTGTACCCATGGGCTCTCTCGTCAATCCAATAATGTGGAATCGGCTCCCACGTGCTCCTGTTCCACTCATATACTAAGGACGCGTATGGGATGGAAATTGGGTGAGAGAGACGGAGACAGGGGTGGGAAGATTTTGGAATGGGAGCATCCGGTCATGCATCCATGGAAATCATGGAAAATCCATGATGTTCACACATTCGCACTCTTCGTGCCCAGCCGTAATCTATAGTTGAGAGACGGAGACAGGGGTGGGAAGATTTTGGAATGGGAGCATCCGGTCATGCATCCATGGAAATCATGGAAAATCCATGATGTTCACACATTCGCACTCTTCGTGCCCAGCCCTAATCTATAGTCATAGCACAGTCTTTCTGGAATAGTTCCCCGAGTGGCAGTCTCCACTTGAAAATCAACGGATCCCCAGTGAAGTCCGCCCGCCGCTTAACTTGGCCAACCTGGCTGGCAAACTTTTTGGACCGAGTGGAATACACTGTGGTGAAATAGGGGACTGGGACTGGGAATACGTAGCAGATACGCAGTGGAATACACTCTGCTAATCCAACCAAGTAGACTCTGGCACTCTCCAGAAACACTGGAGACACTGACCATCATCAGTCCTCAACCGGGAAAATCCAGAATTTTAGCACTCACTCAGTACGTCTCTGTGGTTGCTCAGGTGGTGGAACACGATTTCCCGCATCGCATGCCACTCTACTGTACTCCCAAACCATGGGACGTGGTAAACAAGGCGGAAACTGTCATGTTCCCGGCAGTGATCACTGTCATCAACAACTGTTTCCACTCTCGCAGCCACATTCAGCCACCACCCATTGAATTGTTAGTGGTATTGGGTGGGGAGAAGTGGGAAGGCATTGTTTTTCTAAAACTTGACCGCTACTGGAGGAAGTTGTGCTCCGGCTTGTACACGTTGAACTGACCACACCTATTTCTATTCATTTCACTCAATGAGGTTTTAAAGGCCTGACATTTCCGCTGGGAAAAGAGCACATATGCAGTTGTGGACGGTTTTGGGATGCGAGTGAATGTGAGGTTTAAAATAGTATGATCTGCGAGAGGAGTGTGGCGAGAGGGAAGGAGGATGCTTAATATTTAGATTAAACGTCTGTGCCATTGCTCACTTACCACTGCAGTGGTCTAGGGTGGCCGGTGCAGTGGCGAAGAGTTGCTCGTTGGCCAGCTGAAATAGCCGAATATACGGCACTGTCGCCGGCTGCATGCGACAGCAACCCTAGTATATGGCCTAGAAAGTAAAAATAGAGTCACGACTGGATGTTATATGAGAAGAATAAAAAAGCAGAGACGCAGTAGTAACAGTCATATTAATGCTGACGTGCGGAAGTATTTGCAAACAGGATATGATTCAGCTCCGCACTTCTGCTGGCGGAGCGCCGGTCAAAAGTTGAACATCATCCTTGTTGCCCACACCATGTAACTTGCAGGAGGGAAGTCTTTTCCCTTTAAAATAATAGAGGGAAACGTGGATTATGACGAGAATTTTCGGAGGGAGAAGTGGGATCTTGGCAGAGGGAAACGCAGGATTTGTGAGCTGAGAGTGAAGTGGGGAGCGGGACGTTTTCCGGGGGATCGCGTGAGTCCTGTATTGATTAATATAGACAACGACGTGCAAACGGGGACCGACCGGCTGGCAAAGTGACATGAGTTGGCAACGGTAACGTTGTAATACCTGAACAGAATAAGAAATGGGTCGTTTTCCCAATGAGCTCCGTATTGATTTTGTCCAAGGCCCGACTTTCATCATTTGGAATCATGAGCAGACCCCTTCCATGCCGATCCATTCCCACACTAGTCTTTCATGCAGTCGGGTCAGAGTTCAACTCCGGCTCTATACGCTCACAGTTTAATTCACAAGCGTATACTGATGTGATTGTCTGGAGCTGAGCTGGAACTTTGAAGTCCTTACTTGAGAATTGCTCACTTTAACGGGGGGAAGGCGTTTACAGGAGATTATGGGGTTTATCTCCGAGTCAACTGCTCCAATACACTGATAGGAAGTTAAGTACTGACTGATTGCTAAATGGACTGGTGATGGCTCATTGTGTAAGTGCTCAGATATGTCATGAGATCCCATGGTGACACTGGGATAACTTATTCACTACGTCAGGACGATCGAGCTGTGGAAAATCACTTTGTTAGTGATTCTACACTTTTTCGAGTATAACAACTGTGACAGTTGACGGATTCGAAAAGTTTTCGCGCGACAGTCTCCTGAGGCTCCGTCCAAGCCTTTGGAACAATGCTGGGGGCTGTGATCAACTTTTTGGTGGGCAAGTCCGTCCAAAGTAGGATAAAGGACTTTGTCATGGATGTGGTATACGCGGCGCCGATTTTGACTGCGATGTTGACGGGCTCCGTATCCGCCGCCGTGATGTACTTGTTCATCAGCCGCGGTCGCACGGTAGGTACTTGGAGTGTTTAATTCACAGCGGAATTAGGAGAGTCCACGTGAAATCACCGGGGAGAGGGGGATTTGAGCCCGTCTGTTATGGAAATAATACGAAACTGTGAACTTGCGGGCTCTTGGAAGTGACGGAAGATTTCATTGGTTTTTCAGCTTCGGCGGAAACTTCAAAGTGCGGCTCAGCAAAAGCGGGAGGAGCAGCGTGCTCAGTTCCAAGCTCTGGCTGCTAGGTACAAGCTTACCCCGGAGGCTCAGGAGATTCTCAGCTTGGATTGGAATAGTCTTATTAGTCAGCTGCAGAGCAGGAAATTGACAGCGGTTCAAGTCCTCGGTGCCTTCATTGCTAAGGTGAGTTGAGTTGTGCGTGGGGCACTACTGGCTTGAATGGGATATGGAAAAGGGTTATTTATGATTCATTTTCTGTGAGACAGACGCTAGAATGCACACAGACTTCGAATCCAGTAACGGAGTTCTACCCCAAAGCGGTGGTGAGTCGACGTTCTGTAGTAGTGAATTCATCCAAGTTTGGCAGAACCCTTACAAGTGCCGTATATGATTGTGGGGGTGATGCAGGAAATTGCGGAGGCTCTGGACAAGTTGCCGGCGGTGAAGGGACCGCTGCACGGAGTGCCATTTTGCGTGAAGGATGACACAAACCTGGAGGGGATGGACTCAACTTTAGGCTACGCGAAGAACTGTTACAACCCAGCTAAGAAGTCGGCCGCCCTTGTCTTGAATCTTGAAGCGCTCGGAGCCATTCCATTCTGCAAGACGAACGTTCCGCAAACACTCCTCTGGTAATGACATTTCCCTCCGTGAAATCAAGTTCTTGAGGGATTTACAATTTTGCCGGACGATGTGGAGAGTTGATCCGTACTTTGTTGCAGTTATGGAAGTGACAATCCAGTTTTTGGTGTGACAACAAGTGCCCATAATCCGAAACTCAGTCCTGGTGGGTCGAGTAGCGGGACAGGAGCATTGGTAGGGGGCCATGGAGCCTTTTTCGGGACTGGAACGGATATTGGAGGTTCTCTGAGGATACCAGCACATTTCAACGGTGTGGCATCACTCAAACCGATCAGCTGGACGCTTGAGGTAGGTTGCACAAAGTTGTCCAGCACATGTCCAGGTGTACAGTAATCTTAGGAGTTGTGAGTGGGTGGAACCCATAGTAACTTAAAGTGGCTCTTCATTACAGCGTCGCAGGAGTTTCAGCCGTGCTACCAAATATCATGGGACGTAAGTTGGCATCACAATCAAATTTAATCGGGAACGAATTTTCTCATTCTTTAATCCGGTTTTGAATTTGCAGTGGATGCCACCACGGGGATCATCGGGAGAAATGCAAGAGTGGTGTCGTGCGTGTTCAAGGAGATGTTGATGGATGGCCTGCACTCAATCTATGACCCACTCATCCCTCCGCTTCCCTGGGACGATAAGGTAACGAGTATAGCGTAGCCTACCCCGGTTTCGAAATTCCTGAGGCATGACTGTGTATTGAAATTGAGTGTGTTTCGACAAGTGTTTTGAAATTAACTCTGACTTTTTGAAAATCTGGGCAGTTGTACTCCTCGACAAAAAAGCTGAGAATCGGCTACTTCACCCAAGCGCCATTCTTCCCTCCGGTGGGTGATACAGTGAGCGTGGTTGAGAGAGCGGTAGAAGCACTAAAGCGACAAGGTCACACACTGGTTCCCATGGAGATTCCAGACGGTGCTCGCATCATGCGAGTCGCAGCTAACTTTCTATTAGCTGACCAGAGCAAGACGGTGTCAGAATTATGGTAATGGTGGAATAGGGCGTGTTTTTCATTCTTTGAGCCGTCCAACCTTGCTTAATCCAGTTTTTGGGTTTGAAATGTTTAGGCAAGGAGAGGAAGTTGCTCAGTGTGCCGAATTGAACAAATTAGCCTCCAAGTGCCCAGCATGGGTTCTCAAGTTAGGAGCCTATCTCATGGAAAGGAAAACGTTGTTGCCATTCCTATACTCACATTCCTTAGGATGCCTCCTGGATGCAGGGGCGACCAAATCTGCGGACCTGTGGAGCAATACCGGTGAACAGAAGAAACTCAAGGAGGAAATCCTCAAAGAGTGGACATCCAAGCAGCTGGACTGTTGCATCTGCCCTGTCATGCCTTTCCCAGCTATTCCGCACAAAATACCTGGACTTTTGCCACGTAAGTATACTGCCACTTCCACTGAAAAATATTTTTGATTACGGTCTTGATTATTTTTGGTTTGTGATTTTCTCTTAATATTAATAGCCGCCGCATTGTATACTATGGTTTGGAACGTGGTGAATTTCCCTGCTGGAGTGGTCAAGTTTGGGGTTGAAACGGGGAAAAACATTAGCAATTATGACTGCAAGGGAGATCAAGCTTTAATAATGAGCCAGAAGGTAAGTTCTGTGTAAATGTCAGTATGATGGTAGTCATTGATGGAGGAAAGCTGATTGTTGAACCCTTGTCTGTCAGGCATGCCAAGAGTCAGTCGGCTCACCTATTGGGGTACAAGTCGTAGGGCTTCCATTCAAGGAGGAACTCGTTCTCCGCATCATGGACGAACTGGATACTTTTGCGACGGAAAATAAAATTGTGAATTGATGGAATTTTTTGTTATTAGATCTTCAGACTTATCCTTCCTACTTTCTTCTGTAGCCGAAAATTAAGTTATTCGCATTCGTTAAGTTTGTTTAATCAAGGTGGGATGATATGATAACAATGTGGTTCGTTGGAGTGCGCCTGCAAATTTTGCATGTTCAGCCATGAAGACTTCCAGGTGTTCTTAAATATGTGGTGATTTGCCAGAGGGGAGTAGCGTTGTTATGGTGATAAGCATTAAGAGTAAAAATGGTTACTAGTTTGAAATTCCTTGAAATAGTTTCGTCTCTGTATTCGCATATGTGTAAGGAAGGTAAACCTTTTCACTAAAGGGTAAGTTGAGATTTGGTGCTCAAAACAAGGCTGTAGAATATAAATATTCGACGGCCTTGCTCAAAACATCCTATTGACCACGAGTTTTGGATTAAAACTACAAATAAAAATTGAAATAAGATGTACAGGCTATTCATTTAATCTACTGCTTTAAGGAAACAAAATATTTTTGTGCTCAGTAATGTTGTGGGCATCCGCAATTCTTAGATTTAGTCTCGAGTTCGTGATGTTCTGTAAGGATTTTCGTGACTCTGCCGTCTACAGCGAGAAATTTTCGACTATCAGCACGACTGGAAACTGCGGATTTAAGAGGTCACCTAGGGGCATTACTAATATCTAACTGCTAGGTGGGGAAATTCAGGTTTGGCTGAGTAGGAGGCTCAGTCTGGTGTCCACAACGGATCAGCTCGGGGTTAATAGGGGATGTAACACTTCCCTAGCACTGGCATATGCTAACCCTAAAATATTTTTCCCACCTAACGCCTTGTTTCGGAGATATTCAAAATTGAATTTTCACCAAAACTGATTCTGGGAAAAATAACACGGGATTTCCCGTAAGTATTTTAAGCGACCATAGGTCCTAAACTGAACTTTACGATGTGAGAGCAACAATAGGGATAGAAATGCTGTGTTTGACTCTCAATTTTGATGAAAAAATGGGGTCTTTTGAAAATTACTGAAAATGTCACGAAATAGATTTGTGGGAAATTTAACATGGGTTTTCCCGTAGGAATTTTCATGCACCAAAGGCCCTTTTGTTTTTATCAAAACTTTCATTTTTTAGGCCCGATCCAAAATTGAAAAACGAAGCAATTGAACGGTTGTTTGATGATCATTGCTACTCATAAATCATATCTCCGCGCTTGATTATTCAAGAACCTTTGGTTCAAAGCCCTATGGGAAAACCCATGTTAAATTTCCCACAAATCTATATGGTGACATTTTCAGTAATTTTCACAAGACCCCATTTTTTCATCAAAATTGAGATCCAAACACAGCATTTCCATCCCTACTGTTGCTCTCACATCGTAAAGTTCAATTTTAGACCTTTGGTCGCTTAAGATACTTACGGGAAATCCCGTGTTATTTTTCCCAGAATCAGTTTTGGTTGAAAATTCAAATTTTGAATATCTCCGAAACAAGGCGTTAGGCGGGAAAAATATTTTAGGGTTAGCATATGCCAGGGAAGGGTTGCATGCCTTAACCCTGAGCTGAACCGTTTTGGACACCAGACTGAGCCTCCTATTGAGTTACAAACCCTCAAAGTTTTCATCACATCGGCACCAAAGGGGGGAGTACCTCTTCATCAAAAAATCCCATGTTAAATCCCAGAAGGATTTACCAGTACTGAGGTTCGAATTATTTTTCAAACAACCGCCAAAAAAGCATCCCATACATTTTCGTGAATGCAATATGCATTACGGATGGTGTACAAATTCGGCGTAGTACTATAGGCCTTAATGGGTGCCTCCTCAAAACTCAAACCTGATTCTGAAATACACTTTGTTTCTATCCATTCAGGATCTTATCCGTAATGTTGATTCTGAATCGTACCAGCAAGTACACCTTCGAGGGCACAAATCCGAGCCTAAATCTGATTGCGGGTCGAATTCTAAAGTTGTCAACTCGAACAACCATGTATACTTTCGATTCCTGACAATGCTGATTCCTATTCTGAAATCGCTTTCCGGCTCTAAATCCGAAGTGTATCCTTCCACCTTTACTTACAGCTGAATAGGTTGTACGCAAATTACGCCATGCCATAACTGGCCAGTTCCCGTTCCTCTCATGAATTCTCATATCAAGATGCTAAAGGAAAGTTGCTCGCGCGGTTAAGTCGTATCTTGCCGCCACCTTTAATACTTAAGGAATTTAAACACTATTAAGAATTAAGATTCCTGTGTTTCTGTAGCAGCAACTTTGATTCTGTTGAAGACCGGCCCAGTGACGCACCCCACGAAATGGAGAGGGGAGGATACAAACAACGATGCGACTTTAATTACTTTCTCGTTGTTCGGGACAATTTTTATTGCATTAAATGTTATGTCCACTCGAGGCGGTGGAAAATACATTTGACAACGACAGAAATTCATAACCCTACAGTTCGACTTCAGGCAATGAATTGAATGATTGTTTATGCTTTAATATTGAAGATGTTTACGCTACTACTGTTTACTACTAACAATCAATTGCATGATTATGGGAAGGATCAGAGAATAGTTCCAGAATATTGTATGTACTCTAGAGGCCGTTAGAAACCATACAGTCGAACCTACTGGATTGAAGAAACCAGGGTGCTCCATGCCAAACCGAATTCTCGTCATAAAATGAAGGGTGGGTGTTTACGCACAGCCCCTATTGTGCTTATACTCCTCGTTATCTCTGTCACCGTTCAAGTTAGTTCATTTCTTCCGTCGATGTGTTCCCCCGTGCTCATTTACTTTTTACGATCAAGTTGAATTCATTTTTCTCAGATATGCCGGAGTGCGGTCGAGGTGGACGATGACGTTTCCGAAGAAAGAAGTGGAGCGAGGGATGGAGTGGGTAATTTCGATGGTGCGTAACCTCCCTCTTAAATATAATGGCCGGTGCGACACACTGTAATTTAAAATTTTTAATTACCTTCTCATTAGTCATCGGATCAGTGTAGTACTAATCACATTAACTTTTCCCCAAGTGTCCCCTCCTCACTGAGAAAACTTTTGCTTCATGTGGAATCATAATGTTGAGTACCTTTTTTGTTGTCCTCAGATGGCTGCGGCGTAGCTGTGAATCTTGGAATGAAAAACAACGTTATCATCCAGTCACCCAACTTCACCAATGGCGTTTACGAAGATAATTTGTCGTGCAAATTTCACATATACGTAAACAAAATTATACCCTTCTCCTTCCTAGCATATTATCACATTATCATTAGCATATTATCTGATTGCTGTAAGACTTAAAACATGATCAGGAGGATGATTTCAGCAGTTTTCGTAATCAAAGATATTCCCTAGGATTAAAACTGCCGCAGATTGAATTTGAATACACTGAATTAAGAAATTCGGATGCACACTAGACCAATCAGCAGAAGTTTCAAGTTGAATCTTTGGAATTTCATCTGGTTCAAAATCTTCAAAAATCTTGGAACTAGTTCTTGTGGGTTAGAGACCATGAAATCCTCGCATCTTGAAAAACATTACCGATTCGGTTTCGGTAATTGACATCAAGTACCGATACCGGTACCGAGCGATGTTTAAAGCCATTCTATCAGTCTATTTTTATTGTTTAATGTTTTTCGGAAGTATTCAAGCGAAAATGACGTAGTTTTACCCAATTTCCAACTACACCACAAATTTACTGCCCTTCAAGTTTTTCAAAGAGAATGTTCTTCCGTTCCAACTAACACTTTGTTCAACATTACTCGTCGCTTCGTGAGTTCGTGAGGATACTAGTGCATCTTGCAAAGTTCTTTGCCAATATTTACCGCACCCGCTTTCTGGTTAACAGTTTCTCAAATTAAGCTGCCATTTTGAAGGTACTTTTTTAAAATTCTAGTTTGAATATGGTACAGTGTCAAATGTTGAAAAACATTGTATGCAGACGTGTGTACCACGAGCAAATCCACAAGACGCCCCAGCCCGTGTTTAGGACATTTTTTTCAAGGGCCGTGTGGTCCGCTTGATATCCTAAAATATTTTTAAGGTTGTGGGGGTTTGTGCTAATTTTATCCGCTGGTAAACGAAAAATTCTGTGGCTAGCCCTACTTTTTTCCCCAAGCCTATAGACTAAACCTAACGTGGTTGGGCGGCCTGAGCTACTGGAGCACACACGTCTGGTGTTTACCATTAGGGGCCGTCCATAAATATCGATATCACTTTTCGGGATTTTTGACCCCCCGGACCCCCTGAATATGCAGTGATATCCACCAGCCCCCCTACCCTATAACGATATGTTGTGTGTGCCCAGGCAACCAAAGACCTCGAAATTATGCAGTGATATACACCAGCCCCCCTACCCTATAACGATATGTTGTGTGTGCCCAGGCAACCAAAGACCTCGAAATATTGGAATTGCTGCTCTTGATGCTTAAACAACACCAAAATGTGTTTCTCGAGTTATTGTTTCTTAACTACTACGCATTTGCGAGAATTTTACAAAATGATGAAATTCCAGACGAGACAAATACGAATCAAAATTTCAGAATTCAGGACTTACCCTTTAAACGTGCTAAAGCTATGATTGCTTTTGCTTGAAAGGTTATGATCTCATTCACATTATCTGCGGACATTCTGTATGGTGGTTGTTACTGTTTTTACTCTCCCAGGGAACTGCTGCATGCATTCCAAATCTCGTATGTGATGTGATAAGTATACGGCTGTCTAGCAATTGCACAAAGGAAAACTTGAGGATATCAGACGGGGTTGGCGGCGAAGTTGTTTTCTGTGGAAAGCATACCCGACCCACTGAAGTGATTCAAGCTTCCAAGGGTTACCGCGACCTTTTCATACACTTTAAGACGGGCCGGACAAAGGAGCTTGGGAGTTCCAAAGGGCTCACCGGAGTGAGGTGCAACGTCAAGTGTGGCGAACCTGGAAAAAGTAAATCTTATTCCAAATAATACTTAATAATATATTCTGTAATACATTACTTTAGTTTTGGAAGTAAAGTGAAAGCTCCTCCGCAACAGTTACAGGAACGACCTTGGCCCTCATCGGGAAGCCCAGGAAAGTTATTCAAAACTGTAGTGAGTTTTCTCCAGGCCGAATTTAGATAATTAATTTGCGAATGTTTTTCCCACAAATCAAATTATTTCACACCGTAAATTATACAGCCTGTGGCGTTCAGCGAAAAAGTGGCAGAATCGTAGGAGGCGAGGACGTAGCACTGAACGAATTCCCATGGCTGGCCGCCCTGGTGAGTCCGAATACAAGGAAGCCATTCTGTGGCGCCACTCTCATTAACGACAGATTTGTCTTGACTGGTGGGTATCTTTAACTTTTGGTCGCAACATTGCCAATGACTGAGAGTCGGTTTAGGAATACTACTCAGGCCATATTGGATTAATCACAGTATATTTACTGCTTCCGTAGCCGCTCACTGTTTCTTTTACGGTGGTAGGACGGACCCAGCAGACGTTCAGGTCCTCTTCCGCGCCAGGGTCCTCGATTTTAAATTAATGCAAGACATTGGCCCTAATGCTTTTGAAGCACCCCTGGGGTATGATGTTTCGAAAAGACAGTCAAAGACAGTCAGATGACTATCATCTCCTAAAAAGAAATTCAATGTACAAGGGTAAATGGGTCAATCCGAGGCCCAGGTTGGGATCTCGCCAGGGTGAATGACACGGAAGAGAAATCCGTGCGGATCGATGTAACCCGAATCATTAGACATCCACTCTTTGCAGCAACGTTAGTTGTTACTACTATTATTCAAAATTCCTTTTTGCACACATCGTAGCATTGGAGGACCTCTTGTTGTTAATTAGGTTCGACTATGATGCCTGCTTGCTTGAGCTGAAGCAACCCGTAAAATTTCAACTTCCTGACTCTCTTACACCGGTATGCCTCCCACCGCTTGGAATTGTGAGCAACAAGTATACGGGCGAATTTGCCATTGTAGCTGGCTGGGGAAAAGGTTTTACTTTGCCATTTACTAATAATACTAGTCACTAATTGGAACACTAGTTTGAGACATTTATTAGGTCGAGGAGCGCACTAGACACAAGCTTGCTTCAAGCTTGCAATAATATGACTGAACAAATGTTTTTGCACAAAATATCTTTGAAGGTCACGAACTCGCAGCCGCTAACAACAGAATGTTACAGAAGCTAACTATACCTAT
>WJFA01002916.1:0-14331 GCA_009870155.1 Pseudobourletiella spinata | reverse complement strand
TGATGAGTGGATACCTCCTCTTGTGAGTACTCACTGGAAAGCCAAAATTGGGAAATCCGTGGAAATCCAAGTTGGAAAAATGTTCTGTGAGGGAATGTCTTCGTATACAGGCTCTACGTTGCATATGGTGGCGATGCTGTGGGCCGCGGACATTGTGTCCAGTGTTCATAATACCAGTTGTAGCAGTAGTAAATTTAGTATTGGTTGTGATGCCACTACGCCTGCGGATATTTCCACATCCAAGCCACTTACCTTTCCTGACACTCCTATACCATTAACCTCACACATGGGTTCATTCATCCATACGCATGATGCAGTTTCCAGAAAGGGCAGGTCATGTCTCGCCCCTTGATCCGTCCCTGGGGAGGGATTATTTACGTCATCAACGGCTGTTCCCATATCTAATCTCAGTAACAGACTCTGAGGTCGGAACTGTATTTGTTCCTCGGTTGTGGTCCGAGTATTTTCCAAATATATAGAACAACACCAGCAACCAGACTCCTTTAGAATATCCTACTTCATTCTCCCTCTAATCCTCTTTAAAGGTGTGACTCTGGGTGAAATTACAAAACCATTGCCCAGTGGTACATTAAAGGGATAGTGGGGGTGAGGAAAAATAGGTGTACAGAGCGCAGTGGGGTATCTGTCAAAGCCTTGCTGCGGCATGCACCTTCACTCAAGTTTATATATGGTGCAATGTGTTGGGTGTTGGAGCATACATGAGTGTACTCGCAAAGCTCGGGAATTGAAATTCTAAATTATGCTCCTCGACAGCTGAATTCCCACCCTTGGAGAGCACTTGTGAGGCCAGCATTCCAGTACTAATACAGCTGTCGGAACCAATCATGTTGGTTTTGTTTACGCCACCATAACGTCACCACTAGACCAGCGTACCATCACAACCACCGCCACCAGTGCCCAGGTTACAGACATGCTCTCAGTCTGTGGTAATTTCCTCCTCCCCCTACCCAGTAGTGCAGACCAACTTCCCCACAAAAATTACACTTCTGCCAAGAGGTTAACTCAGAGTGAGGAAGGGACGGGGACGGATGTAGAAGTAGGGAAACTGTTTGTAGGAAGATGTGAAGATGTCGAAAAATAATTTATTTTTCACCAAACTACCACACTCCACAAGTCTCATGTCTTGTTTAATTTACGCAATGCGAGTGTTATTATATTCAAGTCTGTGCATATCTAACCCTCTCCTCCTCCATCCTCATCCCACTTCTCGCTCTATCTCTCCTATATATACGGGCACGACCCCAGCTAGGCGATCAATAACATTTCCAAAAGTATATTCACACATGTGCCTGCATAATACATACGGGTTCATAATATGAGGCTATGGAAACCCACCGCTGCTCCTGTTCTCTGTGAAGTCGGGGCCACATAGTGTGGGACTCTTCTTCTCTGTGTGTACGTTTAGTGGAGGGACTTGCGAAATCTCGTTATGTTCAGACCTCAACATCCCATTTTGTCAGCATACATTTACCTCAGCACAAGTCTTCGACTCAGCACCCGGCTGCGCGGATCTCCTGTCGCGGAAAGGATGAGCGGATGGGAATGGTGAATCCTGGTCGGGGACATTACCTGCGTGGGTGAGAGAGGGGTACAGACGGTTGGGTGACGGAAGGACCGATGGGCGAAAGCTCTTTGTCTCCAGCTCAATCTCTCCTTATGTATAGTTCCTCCAATTATGACTTCAAAAGAGTCACATTTTCCAGGAAATTCTCCCCACCCCCATGGAAACAACATTGCAACTGTGGCGGGTACATAGAAAGCACAGAGCCATGCTCCCGGCTTTTAACACATGGTATATAGTCTTTTAATTTTACTAAATTGGAGTCCTTATGGCTTGTATTTGACTAGATTGGATTTCCCAGAGATAGAGGCGGCGAGAAGGAGGGATTCCCTCTGCCCTCCTTCAAATATATACCCTTTTCCGGTGCACCCACTGTGGGTGTCGCCTTCCCCAGAAGGATGAATGTACGGAGACAGAAAGTTTGGTGTGGAGAAGGAATAGGAATAAGAGGATGATATTGGCCTGCTGGATCTGGTAGATCAAAATGCACAGGGAATAAATGGCCACTTTCCCAAAAGCCTTCTTACTATCAGATGAAAACCAGGGGCTGGATCCCTTCACAATCCTATCCAATTTGTCCGCAATCGGGAAAATATGGACTGGTCATGTAGGTTGGAGGTAATTTGTGGGACACGACTTCCCGGAGACAAAGTTAGATTAAGTGGTACTATAGGATCTAAACGATGCATACATTGTCGCGGCTTGGATTCTGCGGGTTGGGTCGGGAGGTCGGGCGGGAGTGCTTGCCGCTCTGTCTGGACGTATATAATGTACATGTCTACAAAAACAAACTGGGAGGCCATAACATTTGAGACCAAACGGCATGTGTATACAGCAATAAATTCATGTGAGAGGGTAGAATTCAGGATGATATATAACCCATGCGTTGCTGGTGGGGGTTGCTGGCAGTCGGGTTGGAGGAATGTGCAGAAAATGAGGACCTTCCGGCGGGATTTTAAAGGAGATCCATCCCCTGTCCTATTAAATTCATTTTAAAGCCATCTTCCGAAGAAATCCGATGGTTGAAGCCCCTTTATCTCTCATCCCGCAGCGGTCATACGCGGAGATTTGAGCTTGAGGGTGAGCACTCACGTTGTAGTTATGCCTGCCAGAACGCACCAGTCCCGCGTAGCAGTATTTCCACAGCCAGATTTTCTTTCATCATAATAATCAAATCCATCCAACTCATACCTCCATCATCATCACAACCACCATCACCTCCACCGTTCTTGTTGTCCTCCTCGTCTATCCATTCACTCACTCTTCACAGTAATAGATGGTGGATGAATAGGGAGAAAAAGAGGGGTGGGGTTGGTGGAGGGAAGAGCTTAGAGTGCTTACCATTTATAACTCCCTATCAAAGGTATGTCGTCTGCACAGGGGAAGAGGGAGAAGAATGACAATAAAAGAGGGCTCAAGTGCTCCGTCATCAAAATCCTTCATAAACGCCCCCCGTCCCCATCCCCATTCTCCTCTGCTGAGAGCGGAAGTTTTACTGAACCAATAGCTCCTGCATACTCGCATCACAACTCCCCTGTCCGCCCTCATCAGTGGTGCTTGTAGTATTGTAGAGGACGCTGGAGCGGACGTATGGACAGTGACTTATGTAGGTGTAGTTATCAGCTTCCCGCTCAGGTTTCCCCATACTGGAGAAAGCTTTCCGGTAGCTTTGGGGATGGGTGAGGGCGAGGACGGTAGCAGAGCATACCAGGACACCCACTGTCATCATCGGTTGCGGCTTTAGAACTCGTGTGAGGGGGAGGCTGACTATGAGGTGATGGGACAGGATGTCAAACAGTGCGGCGTATCGCTTTGTGCGAGGGCGCAGTGGTGGATATGCAGTTGTGTAGGACGACAATTTTAGATCAATGATCCATCATGATGATGTGTGAAAGAGAGAAAGATGTGGTAGTGACAGGTTGCTCCCCTAAGGTATACGTGAGTACATCTGGAAATAGCATCGGTTCGATCGTTCTTCCGTGTGTATGTATGTGTGTATATGAATATATGTATGTGTGTGTGAAAGCGTCGTCACTGACGAATGGAAGACGGAATGCCGCGCTCTGTGGACGGCGATAGAGTCGGTAGTGCGGGAGAAGGCGGAGGGTGTGACGGGAAGTGGACACAGAAAGGGATTCATAGTCATGTCATGGGTTGACATCTGTCAGATTCCTGTACATTTCACAGGCGCTGCGTTCCCTCCAGTTTTGCTCATCCTTGTCTCCATCGCCCCCTCCACCTCTGCACACCTTACTTGCACATATCTGCCTGTCGCGTCTCCGTAGACTGAGGAATGGCTCAAAAACTCAAAGGCGCTCAGAGCTATGGAGGATCCCCCACACTTGTGGCAAGTCCAATGGCCCACAGTTTCACTGAGCTCAACTTCACGTTTGTGTGAAAGTGTATGTGTTTGTGTGTGTGTGTGTGTGTGTGTGTCCATAAAAATAATGTGTCACGATTGCCTATCTCAAGTTTTCCAGTTTGGCAGAAACTTTGAGAACATGTATGGAATATAGATCGAGTTCCACCCATCAACCTGTTCAGTTAACCTCCTCCTCCTCCCTGTCAAATCTTTTTCCAGAAGTTTTTCTTCGCACCGGGAAAGGTTATACACAGTGCATTCACCTAATGGACATTAGACTACGATTCAGCGGACGGGCTTTATTGTTTTTTCCCCTTGACCGTCCGCATGCGTGTTGGGCTTTGAGTACTGGGGACATTACTCTGTGTCGACCTTCATGACTGAGATAAAAACCATATAGGCTTCCCCCAATATCTTTAGTGTTCATCTACGGAAGCCATAGTCTGTGGGCTCCCACAGTTGAGCTCACCTCGATTGTAAACTATGAACTACTATTCCAGAGAATCATTAATAATTATGACCCCTTCGACGGTATGACAACACTTTGTGTGGAACTGGAATGATCCACGGCTCACATCAAATTTTCATGGGGGCCAACATATTTCCCCGCACCGCCCGATGTTAATCTTCTAATACCCACTGCGGGAAAATTCTTTGAGCATCCAGCGTCTCGTGATACGCCGAGCCGGGTTCATTTATGAGGAAGCATTGACTCTGTACGAATGTGTGTATACGTGCCGGATCCAATCATTAATTAAATTAAGCTTAAATTGGGACAGAATAACGGCTTCGTCACCTCCCCCATTCAGCACTTCAAAGACGAGCTCACATGCATGATGGTGGCGAGGGCGGCTGAGTCATTTTCAGACGCGTTTTGGCAGCGGACGATGGACATTTTTAGGCTACTACTCCCGCTCCCTTCACTCCTCCTCACAGAAAAGGAGGTTTTTCCTGGCTTGAAATTCCCGCTGCTGCTGGCACTTATCAAATACTCCCCCTCTCTTCTCCTCCAAACTCCCGCTGGCACTTATCAAATTAATGCCGAGAAGCTCTACCCACACCATGAGTAGAGTGCTCCCGGTAACATATGTAAACTCTTGTGGCTGTGGGTAAAGAAGTAAGTTGGTGTACACACACCCGGTGGCCCATCTCAACTCACTCATCATCACAAGCCAGTTTTATTTTCAACATGCCTTTCTCTCACCGCTCCCGCTCGTATGGCCCCTCGTAAAAGCGTAATTTCAAACACACGAGTTGGAGCTCTGCGGGTTTTTTCATTGCTCCTTCGCCTCGTTCTCCTGCCAACAAAAAACATGTGTCTTAAATGTTATTCCTCACACTTGGCGGAATAGACGGCGGTGAATGGGAGTGATGAGTTTTAGGTTTTAAAGGGGAAGACCATTGTCAGTAGTTTTCCGCCTCTCCAATAGCACGATTGAGATGAGGTTACGGGGTGGTGGTGCGATATTTGGCTGGGTGACAACGGCACAGTCCCTCCGCCAGTCCTACGACTATTGTCTCCTGCGGCAAAGATTGAGCCTATCACTCATTATATGTACGGTATGGTCAGGACTCTAACCATCCGTTTTTTCGGGAAAAGAATAATACTGAAATTCTTGGGTCGGAACGAGAGAGAGAGAGAGAGAGAGAGATGAAGAATCTAGGGAAATACCCCGCCTGTTTTCCCGATCCTTACAAATTAATTGGACTGGAGTGGGATTGGGTGACGGAAATAAACGGGCTGGAATTGACTTGGCTGCGGTTCCATGTGAAGGCGTCTTTGTCATTGTTGAGCGGGGCGTGTGCGTATGTAAGTAATATTATATGAACTAAACTAAGGATGCTCTGCGTGGAGTACTGGGTGCTGTGGCGGGATGATTAGCCAAGTCTGTGAGGATCAAGTTTGGCAAGCCTGGTAGGAGGGGGCGGGGTGTAACAAGGACCGAACTTATTGGTTCGATGATTAAATTAATATCCTCCACCAAATAATTCATTCATCTCCCCCATGCCCGCAAACGTAGGCTCACTATATAAACATTCCTACAGGAGTTCCACCACTAATGAAACTTTTGTCCAGCTATCCTATCTAGCCTTAAATTTCGTCACGATTCAACTCCGTAAACCTGAAAATTTGATGAAATGAGGGAGCTGGCTATGAAATTCCACATTACTCAATCGGCTATGCAGAGGCTTATACTGGATCAAAGCAGGGATATGGAGGCGGCTATGATTTGGATGGAAATGGTTTCAATTAATCTTGGAATCTGGTGTCCACAGCGGATCGTCTCGAGGTTAATAGGGCATGTGACCCTTCCCTAGCATATTTTTTCATTCATTCATGTCAAGTTCATTCCATATAATAAGTGCAAAATGTGATTTTTGGCGAAATGAAGTGCAGAAATTCGATTTCTCATAATAATTTATCATACAATGAACGTATAAGTGCTTTTTTACCAGTTTTTGTAGTGATGGAAAAAGAGAACATTTTGAAAAACACAAAAGGAGGACCCTTTGGTCGCTGAAAATCCTTATGGGAAATTCCATGCTTATTTTCCCAGAATCAGTGAAAATTCAAATTTGAAAATCTCCGAAACTAGGCGTTAGAAGGGAAAAATATTTTAGGGTTGACATATTCTAGGGAAGGGTCACATTCCCCATTTAAGCCCGAGCCGATCCGCTGTGGACACCAGACAGAGCCTCCTATTGAGTCAAATCTAAAGAGTTTGTAAGGTCCGTAGTTTGAGACTGTTTAGAATTGTTCCTCAGCACTATCGTGAGAACAGGTCAAGTTCTCCGAGTTCTTCTCATTCATGCTTCTCTGCGCTCCCACTTACTTTCAGACTTGGCAATATGTCGACGTCAGTACTGTCCCTTTATAAATCATTGATTTCTCTGAGGCTTGAAAGGCTGAATAGAGGATAGTAAGGTGAAATTGTTTGCACTTTAATAATAATTGGCACCTTGTAACTCGTCCTTTTTCATCCGCTTTTTCGATGATATCCAACCGTACCCCTAGCCATTCAGTAGTACCAGTGCACCCATCCCCCACCCAACACTGCGTATCCTCTAAACTCTCAGAGCGAATTTGGAGCTCCGAATACTCCCGCCCACACTCCTCTGGCCATGGGTCATGGGTAAGCTGGGAACTAGACTCAAAAGTCAACAAAGCTTTCAAGTTTCACTAGAAGGCCCATAAAGATTTAATGACTATATTTCAATCAGTGAAATTGTGTAGGTTCTAAAGTAAGGCCGGAGGACATATGTTAGAAGATATTTGGCTCCCCTTTCAAGCGCGGAAGATACTACAGTCCCTGGACCACTTCGATCATACGGGAGACGGTAATAGTATATTACTAATGCGGGCACGTATTACCATGTGTGTAGGTATTACATGTCCCTCCTATCCTAAATGCTGCCCTCATCCCGCCCGCAGCACGTGCAGCAAGAATACAGATTGAGAGTACTCTAGTGAGACCTGAGGCGGAAAACCTTTGGAGTTGGGTAACTCTCTGACTGAGTGAGTGAGAGTAGATAAAGGGAAAAGTTAATCCAAGTCCCCCTCTCCTTTTGACTGTGAGGATAGTGAAACTAATTAAGTTTATGCAAAGGATACTGAAGGACAGGCCAAGATTATGGCTACCATGAGTTCGGGAAGTTCCTAATAGGATCACATCAATTGCCACCATCAGTGCAAATGGCCACCATAGGCTCCTATTCTAAGAAAACGGCATTTTCTCAAAGAACAGCCGCCTTCCTCAAAGGAATACACTGAAAAAATCACACTGGAGAGAAAGCCATTCAAATGGCCCAAAAACGGGCCAGTTTAAATTAGAGACTCCAAAATGTTGAAAGGGAAAAGATACGTGTATAGTGCCCCATAATATCCAGTCCACCGAACCTCTAGGTCGGGTGTACGCCAGTGTGTGTGTGTGTGTGTGTGTGTGTGTGTGTGTGTGTCTCCTTGGATGTGCGCACAGAGTGTTTCCTGCCCGGAGGAAATTACGCGCTCATGTCCATCGCTTTTCTCTCGGCCTTTTAAGCTCATTCCTCGGGGGCACTTGAATGTACATAGGAAGGATGGAACTGACGCACTGAGTGCACTTTCTATCATTTTCCCCTTTCTTCATGCAAATATGATGGAGAGTATCACTCAAAGCTGAGCGGGTCCAAAAGGGAAAAACCGTTCCATGGATTTGTCTACGAACACCATATACTCAGTATCCACTTTTAGCTAACTCAAGCCGCGGGGGCGCGCGTTTTGAGATTTGGACAAAGGCTTTGGATCGTCGTCGTTCCCCCCACCCCCACTTTCCTCACAATACCTAATCCCTTCCGTATGTTCACCTTGGAAGTTGAGGAGGGTACCCCCAGCACTGTTGAGTTATTGTTCTGATCATGGCTTGGTCGGGAGAAGGATTTAGTTTTGAGATGACAACAACAATAGCAACAGTAAGACGAAGGAAGTCACATCTCTCACCCTCTCGGGTCAATTATTACTCCCACAGAGGGAGACAACTGGGAAAATGTTCCAACTTTCTACCATGAAAATGACCGGGCGCATGGGCATGGGAAGAATGAAACCAAGGTTGAGTTATAAACGGTAGAGACTCGTACTATGTCTATGTGTCTGCCTGCCATGTGTGGTTCCATGGAAGAGTGACCCGGCGACGGGGAGGACATTGAGAAGAGAAAGTGGTAGTAGTGGTGCTCGGAGCAAGGGAACCATTCCTCGTTCTCATGTGCTATTCCACAGGATTCGAATGCAATGGTGCGTGTCATTACACTCTATGTTGTCTTTATGGATGAAATAGCATATTGGTCTGAGTGAGAGAAAGGGCCGATGGACAGAACGGGGAGGGATTGTGGTATGACCGTTGTGCACCGGTTGTGGGAACCGCTCATATATGTACGCACTTGCATACTAGAAGAGGGAAGGAACGGCGGTGGGTAATCCATTGGCTCACTGCCCCAATACCTGACTCCCGACTGCCGCACTGACTCACTCAATCCACGGTGAATGCCGGAACTATCATGCGAGGCTGATTTTTTAAACGACGAGAGATATTTACAGGTAAACAAGTGGGGAATAACGACGGAGGAGTGAGATAGCGGTGGAGATTAAAAGTATATTTTGACTCGGCTCCGTAGCACATTAAATGAGGGGAAAAGGTCTCATCCCACCTGTCATTCTATTGATTTTCAATTCAATCTTACTTTCTCCACCTCTCTATCCCACTATCTTTCTACATCTAACTCATAGCCATCTCGGGTGGGAAAAGCAGCAGTGGTCGTAGTAGCGGTAGTATTAGTAGCAGCAGCACCAGGAATTGAAGTCTTCGTCGTAGTGGAAAAAGTTCTTCCGTCTTCTTTTCCGATTCATCCCATGCTGATGCATGCGGGTAAAGTTAACCGGGGCTGGAGAGGAGACCGGCTATGTTCTTATATATGTATAAATATATACGAGAAATATATAAAGCAACAGAACAGATTTTTCTCCAACCCTTCCACACGCTACTCTCCTTCCTCGTATACATCTGTCCCAATCTTTATGTGTGTGTGTGTGTCTGAGACGAGGGGCGTGTGTATGTAGCTGCACATTTTACTCGATTCCACTGAATTAAATTTCATAGCGAAAGAGCCTCCCCAGTACTACTCCCACCACCACGAACACTTTCGCGGGCTCTCCCATCACAAGCTTCCAGTATGTATGAGGCCACTGCTACCACCACCACCACTACTACTACTACTACTACTACTACTTTGCCATACCAGTCGTGTTCCAGGATGGGAAGGACGGGTGAGGAGAATTTCTGTCCTTATGAGTGTGTATATGTGTGTGCATGCGTCTCTGCGTGTTCCCCTAGTGCATGTTTCCGTGTGCACTGCGAATATCTTTGTCAGTCTCGGGTGTTTTCACGCACCGTCTGTACATGTAGGCGTATGTGTATGAGTGTCACCTCAAAGAGGGCTAATGCACCCTCTTCTACAGTATGTCTATGCATCTCTGGAGTATGTGTGTGCGCACATCCATTTGCAACTTGCCCTTGTATGCGTTTGCGTGTCTTCGTGTTTGTGTCCCTGCATTGGTGTGTGTATGTGTCACATGGTCTTATGTGTCTGCAGCGGCATTTGTGAGCATGGTTCTGCATGGATGCGTGCATGTATGTGTGTGCGTCTGCTAGGGGATATGCAACCTTATATCCGTCTGCCCGTGTACGTGTGACATGCAAGTGTGTCCACGCATGCATGTTGTCAAGGAAAGTCACTATATGGAAAGGATGGTGCCATGTGCCATGTGCGTAGAGCCCGTGTGTGTATGCGTTTGAATGGGCTGTTGGAAGATGTGTACGAGTGTATGACGGTCCGAGTTTCCACTTGTATACAGTATGCAGTGCGTCTGTGTAGGACGTGCATTCCCCCGTCCTTGCGTCCTCAAATACATTGTGTGTTTGTATGTGTGTGTGTGTGTGTGTGTGTGTAAGTGTGTATGGGGGGGAGCGTCTAAGTCGGTATATAGTGTGTGTAAGTGTGTGTAACTGAGCTAGTTGTGTGTCCGTTTGTAAGACATATTCCGTAGGACAGTGGCAATGGTGTTAGCGGCAGTAGCGGCGGCGGCGGGTGCACAGACATGCAGGAGTAGGCTGGCTGAGCCGTAGATTTTTTCCTTCCTTTTGCGGCGAATAGACGGGACCGTATTACTTACACACTTGAGTTGAAACACACAAGAATTTTCCTTTCAGTCCCTTGCTCTCACTCTCCCTGGCTCTCCTCTACTCTCTTTCATTCTGCGAGCGGCTCTCTCATTCCCTCTTTCGCTCAAACTCACTCTCTCTCTCCCCTGCTTTTAACCTACGATAGAATCTCTGTTTGGAAACATACATAGAAGGGGTGGGTCTCTTCCAGGACTGAGCAAGTCAGTGATGCTCTCGGGTTTTAGTTTGTTCACGACGCTCATCAACTCAAGTTCTTCTTCCCACAGTCTCTCGCGCTCCGTCTATCTCTCTCTCCCCTACTGTTTCTCTAACCGCCGTCGTTACTGTCTCCGTGGCGGTGGTCGTAGTCCTTGTAGGCGAGCAGTCTCATTCCTACTCTACACCGTGCTCTTCTACTTCTCTTTTCGTCTCCGAGCTCTCGCCGTTTTTAACATTTAAACACATACATACTCATACTGATACCCACTCTCTCTCAGACACATACACACACACACACACACACACACACACACACACACACAAACATTTGTATTCACAGATAACCCCCTATTTAGAGTTTCACTTTTCCCTCGACATAATTTGAACAGTCTTCTGTTTTCACCCCACAATCATTGAAAGTGATTTGGAGTGATTCTTTAGATCTTGGGCCATCTTATAGTCAATTTGATTCCAAGACATCTTCCCCCACTCCCGGTGACGGAATAAAATTTTAATAAAAAAACAAACAGTTTAAAATTCGACAGAAAGGAAAGGGCAAATCTTTGCTTTGAAAAGAAACAATGAAACTTTTTAAATTGGACCTAAAAACAGGCACGGTGAAAAGGATAGGAAGTTGTGGTGAAAAACGACAACGAGGGGAAGAAAATCAAACTGTAAATGCGGTGCCAGTGTGAAAGACAGGGGAAACGACGGGAGGTCACTCTAAGAAGAACTATAAGCAAATGCCGCGGTGTGGGCCGGGATATTATTGAAATGATGAACTAAGGCCAAAGGGTTGAGACGCTACTACTGTTGAGAGAGTTAAGGGAAAAAATCGCAAGTTGGTGAAGTTTTCACTCTCAAGTTTTCCCACTACCACTATTCCACATCCGTGTCTCCTGTGAGAATTTTGATCGTAGCTGGAGAAGAAAAGGAGGGAGGCGAAGAGGATCAGCGGAGTAGTCTGAAGTCGTGAAAGGAGGAAGAGGCTCCATCGGTCAGTGCCTTTTTCCCTATTGTGCTCTTAACCATAAGTATCATACATGTGGGGTGCCGGACGACATGATTATTAGCCTGTTCCTCCCTTTAGTCTTTTACACTTTCACTCCCACTCCCGCGGATCCTACTAAGTGGGAACAACTTAAGACACATTGTTGGTGTTACTCAGGCTGGTGTACAGGGGATTATGGCCCTGTAATCCAATTAGTAAAGCTCTCCATGTACGTGTGAGTAGGACATGTGGGAGGATGTGAAGAGAAGTCAAAAGTTTGAGGAGGACGTCTAAGCGGAGCCCCGTGGCGAGGGCAAGGCACCCGCCGGGCCCACTTCCTTGTTCTCCCTGTACAACTACTTAGCATACCCCTGGATATATCCATGTTCGGAGTTGGCACACATAAAGGCTAGCTCACTAGGTTCAGAGCTGCCGCCGTCACCACTACATCGTCGTCCCCTATTGGAGAATCCCCTATTCAGAGCCGCCCGTCTATGTCGGACTTTCTCCCTATGGGTCTTATGACCAGAGGCTCCCTCACTCACTCCTAACCACTCTCGTAGTTTTATGTTCTCGGCCACCCCGTAGCAATCCGCATAATGTATTGGAGGCTCTTAAGTTTTGATGTCCAAAGTGAGAGCGAGAGAGTGGACGAGGGGGTTTTGAGCCGTCATATATATATATATATATCCCGTCCCGTCCAGTTGGGCGGGTAAAGGGTAGGGCGAAATTGAAGGGGAAAGGGAATGCTGATGTGGCACTACGAGCAGTTGTAGCATTAATAGGGTGGGTGTAATTAAGTCGGGAAATCTCTATGGACGGATCCATTTTTACATCATTGGAATGTTTGGAGTTTGAGGGGGGGGGGCGGAGGGAGATGGTGGGTTTAGGCCAGCCTGACGGTATATCACGTGGTTGACGGAGGGAGATATCATCATTGACAGCAATTTAAAATCATCTACGGGGACGAGCCGTCTGAATGAGTGCCCTGTGTCCCATCTGGAAGAGGGAGCGGGAGTGGAAAGCCCTTTGTAGGGCACTTTAGAATCATTAGTCATTCAGGATTGGGAAACGACCACACGTATGCCGAGAGGGCGGGCTGATGGGACCGTTAGGCTTACCTATATTGTTGCATATATACCTTGCCGTCATGATGGTGGGAGAGTGACTGGCGGGGGAATAAATGGGTTGGCCGTATGTTGGGCTCCGATTGGGGCTATCGGAAGGCAAGAATGCCGGTAATAGGGTCCCCACCATATGAAATCATAACCTCTATCTTAATCGTCATATAAAAGTGGTGGTTGGTGTGAGGGGATTGTAAAATATTTATAGCTTCGTTCCTCCGCCAGGCTTTTCACCAACTAAAACGTGTGTGTGTGTGAGTGCGTGTACAAGACTTGGCCGCCGTCTGGCTGAGAGTACAATGGGGAACTTGTATGAGGCTTTATGCTCTCCTGTAATATATTATTATTAGTATCTATGAGAACCAGTATCTAGTAAGTTTTCCGCGGACATGTGTGTGTGTGTGTGTATGTGTGGGAAAGTGGGAATACATGAGAAGCAGTTAGGTGCGGTTGATTATTGTGGTGCCCCACCAGTGCAGTGTCTTGAGGTAAGGAAACAATATTTCCGGGGCTACATACACTCGAGCATTATGCACTTACGCCCCCACGTGCACATAGAGTCACAGGCCCTCATTGATAGTTACATGATAGAGGATTCCCGCAAGGGCTTACTTCTGCCATCGGGTTACGTGTCGACCCAAAAGACCCCTCAGTTCTCCTTTGCGACTGTTGGTGGTGCGGAGAATAGGGGTATTCATGCTAGCTAATACGAACATGGAAAATCCCACAGACAGTTATCACCCATACTGAACGAGACCCGGGCGGGAGGGAAGGTGCCATATGGGCCTTGGGTTGATTTAAAGTGGTCACAAATCTGTGCGGGAAATGAAAATTCTATTAAATGCAATTATTTAGCCAAAACCGAGCCAGCAGAAGATCTCCTCCCACAAGAAGTAGGAGGGTCGGAGTAGGAGTGTAGTAGTTGGTAGAAGAATCACCGCAAAAATCCGCCCACTACAACAAAGTTACACTGGTATTAATGTAAGTTTCCCATCGTGTGCAATAATGATCCGATGGGGGGAATGGAATTGTTCAGTGGAACTTTGAGGTCCTTCTATTATTTTATTGCATTCGTGGCCAAATATTCGTGGGAGGGAGCCCTTCCGGAATTCTATCAAACTTCGTACAGGGGCTACTCCTGCCTGAGAGGACGAGGAGTAACTTTGGAAAGTCCAGAGATTTGGGGATTCACAGTCTGGGGATCAACTCCTCCAGCAACAATCTCAATCACCATTTGAATGTTGGACGAGGAGAAGTTTGTGACAAATTACTTACGAATTAAACCCGGTGAGTGAGACGGGCTGTTGAGCGTAGTATATCATTACTGTGAGTTGCCCATCGCCAAATGTCACCCAAGTCCT
>WJFA01002915.1:0-14332 GCA_009870155.1 Pseudobourletiella spinata | reverse complement strand
TAGGATGGTGAAGTGAAAGGCCGTTGAAGGACCAGGTAACTCCTCACTCACAGCACAGTATAGTGAAGGGAATGAAAAAGTTAATCGGTTTTTAACTGAATTTATAGGATCACTGCTGGACACAATATTAAGACGAATTAGACAAGTGGATGTTCAAGTGAGCCTGTATAGATATGGTGTGCTCCAGCAGTATTTACTGGAAATATATTTATACATGTATCTATAGGCTGGACGCCGGACGGGATAGACGGACGTAACTGGGAGAAATCCTTCAATCCATGGGTAATTACGCCAGTAGAAACTCGGCTCGTAATTTCCAGCCATGTTTTATGTACAGGTTCCCCCCGAATCATCCCCATACTCCTCCACATCTTCCCATATATACTCCTCTTCTTCGTCTCCTCACATCTCACACACACACAGACACACACGCAAACCGACTGTTTGTAATTTCGTCCAATCTACATTATAGGAACAACACCGTAGCTCTCGTGCTGTGTGGATACTCTACTACTAGTCTATATGTATGCATATAGAATCTACACATGGTGGTGAAACTTGGAATAACTCCTACGCCCACTGCCAGTCCATAGATGCGTACATAAGTCTCGTCTTGTTTACTGTATGAGTTCCCTCCGCCGCCTCTTCCATGGTGTAAGAATAAATGTAGATTGGAAGTTTTCTAGCCTATCTCTGCGTGTGTGTGTGTGTGTGTGTGTGTGTGTGTGTGTCTTCTGGCCCAGCTCAGCCCCCAGCCTTCCTCCACGGTCTGGAAGTAAAAGTAACGGCTGACCATTATCTAAATGAGAAAGAATTCAATCAAGTAAATGTGAGCGTATAGATATAGAGGGCGAGAGAGAGAGAGAGAGAGAGAGAGAGCGAGAGACAGAGGGAGCGGGAAGAGCTGCTAGAGGAGGAAGCTTCTGGATTTTTTTGCTCACTTGTGACGGATTGCTCTCCGTTTTTGGTCTCCAATTTGCCTAAAAGCTAGAAAATTATCGTTTTTGCTTCTTCTTCTTCATCAACTAGCAATGTTTCTTGTCATATCAAGCTCTCTTTTCCCTCCATTCCACTACTACTGTCTTCTTCTTCCTGTGGGTGTGTGTGTGTGCATGTGTGTGGGCCTGTGATATTGGGCATCCCGAGCGTGTGCCTATTGTTGGCTTAAACAAGCCCTGGCAGAGCTGTGCGAGAGACTTCTTATCTGGACCCGTCTCACTTTCCCTTGCTCCTGGCATTAGCCAAGGTATATTATTGCTTACTGTAGTCCACCCTTGCACAGGGAGTCTCCCACTCGTTCCCGGGAACTATATCAAGTAATTTAACGAGGTAAAAACCATTTGGTAATGGAACCATTATTGGAGAACTAATACAAACCCGGATGACCCTCAGAGCCAAATGTGGGGCGGAGGACTACGATGGAGGTGGATTGGATTTGTCTGTGCGGGATAGGAGTGGAGGAGTGACGACTCTGGTTCTCCCATTATCTACGGACGGGCTCCTCCTGAGCTTCTGGCTAATATATATTGGGGTACAATTTAATTAAGGTGGAGAGTTTTTCCAATAATTTAAAATGGTGCAGATTCTAATTTAAAATAATAGCATTACGGGATGGACAACTTGGAAGAGTTGGATGTACAGTTACTTTGTTCCCCTGTCTTGATCAGAACTGTCTCCACTCTCCAGTAGTGTAAAGTCTACCCGGTTACTTTGTAATTATACCTGTTAAATTACTGGTTTAAGCAGGATGTTATAATTTGCGTGTGTGTGTGTGCGTACTGGAATAGTGGCGAATTGGATGGATGGAGATGGGAAAAACTATACCGTCACAACTGCGGGCTGTACAGTTGAGAATTATGACTCTCCCGCGCAGAACTGGGAGCTAGTTATGAGTACCTACTAAAGTCTTTAGGAAACGTCATTTTCGGGCCATCCCGGGCGCGTGCAGTTTGGATCATATGGAATCACCATATTATGGCCCTGCTGGAAGTGAGTCTGAAAATTCCCTCCCAACCAAATATCAAAGGGGGGATTGTAAAGGCGGAGGAGGAGGCACATATATGAAAAACAGACTGCGGGAAAATCTCTTGTGGTCTCAACCCTCTCGGGTGCCTCATGACTACAGTGGTATACTACTGGAAGTGAGATGCGACTACTATTAGAGGAGATGAAGCGGGGAAATGGGAAACTGCACACGGTCCAGGGTCCAGGGATCATCTTTAGGAGTCTATTTAAATCAAGGAACTGTGTGTGTATCCCATGTTCAGTGTCTCCGTAGATTCACGGACCAAGGCTAAATGTTCTATCCATAAGCCACATTTCCCACCAGCTGATGTAAGCTCAACAGGGAATGAATCTGCACACACACACACACACAAACATACACACACAAACTTGACATACATATGTATAGTATATATGTACACGCTACATGCGGTGTAATTTGGAAGTTGCTCACGCATGGTATTCGCTCCTCTTTCGCATCCCAGTTAGTGACTCGTCCTTGTGTCCACAGAGCAAATGATACTTTTCCAGCGCGTTTTAGGCACGGCTGCTGTGCCCAGTCGCATAATATGACAAGGATAATGCTCCTACTAAAATATGAGTCGCTTCCAGGGTGTGTGGGTGCCGGTGTGGGTGTGGGTGTGCATGTCTGTGTCCGTGCACTTTGACTGGAGATGAACATAAATAAAGTTGCCAGCGGAAGCCGGCGGTAGGAAAGTTATGATGCTCTGATGAAGCTTAATTAGTGCTGTGAACTATACATGCGGATGTAAGGGAAGTATGGTGAGCGGTCTGGGCTGGTTTGTGAGTGTGTGTGTGTGTGCGTGTGTGTGTGTGTGTTTATGTATGCAAGTACCTGTGCGTGGGTGTGCATGCCTGTATGTGTGTATGGGAAAGTGAAACGGCAGAGTTTGGTAGTTTGAGTCGTAGCAGGTGTCTATAATGACACTTTGGATCCCGCAAAGGATTATCTCCAAATTCTGATGAGGTACTTGGAAAATTTTGATCCTACTCATCCCTCCATGATGTCTGGCCAAATTACACTCTCGAATACTCCGGCTCGGGGAATAGAGGCACGCACATGCGGCTCCATGTCCCACACTTGAGCCCTTAATGTATATGTGAAATGTGGATTTTAAAACATTGAGCCTATCCCCTCCGTTGAAGATGATTAGGGTGGGAGCGGCGTGTATAGAGGTACGTGGGAGGAGAAAGGAGGGAAAAAATGACGTCACTTAAAATCCTCCTTGAAATTTTCAAATAGTGCCGAAGAGCAGTGGCAGCCGTGTGATAAACTCCCAGCCTTTACCATATGACTTGCCAACCGTATTATGGGGAGTAGCGTTGCATTTCAAAGGGAAATCTGTTCAGGGTTCGACACCTCCGTTTGCCGTCAAGGATCCTTCTTCCAGCTTCCCCGTGAAAAAATTATTGAGCTGCTACTACTGCTACTACTACTACTACTACTACTACTACTACTCCACTCTTCCCCACTCAACAGAACGGTACAACATCGGGGATGATGGAGAGAGAGAGAGAGAGAGAGACAGAAAAAAAAGAAATTCCATACCGTTTGGATGACAAGGGAACGACAAGGCATTGATAGCTTGTTTTGTCCTCGTTCCACAAGGCATTTTTCCTCCGGGAGGTGGCTTGACGCATTTCTAGATGACTTGGCAGGACCCTTGACAGGGTGGCTTTGAGATCAAGCCAAGTAACTGCACCCACATCTTTAACAACAAAGAGATACGTAGTAGCTGCCACGCCGCCACTGTATGTAACCCCCACTTGGGAAGCTATGCACAAAGTGCCCCATTGTGCCATTCAAACTCCTCACACACAAGCCGGGCCATACACACACACACGCACACACACACACACATACAAACACACCCATGCACACATTCCCATACATTTGTGTACACGTATACAGGGGAGCCAAATGGGAATGAAGCAAATTGCCCAAGCGCAACCGACCGATTGAATTCTCAACTTTCCACCAACACATCTGGCGTCCGTCCTTTCACAGCATCATTTCCTTTCATATCCGCATTTTGATCATCAACCAGGCCCGAACCTGCCTTTGGTAATCTCGCCACGACTTCTCTATGTTTACCCGTATGTGGGAGTTTGGAACGTACTACTCAACTCCAGTGAGTCAGTATGCACGGTGTACTCCTCCAAAAGTCACTTTTAATTAGCTCTCTCTCCCTCTCCCACACTCTCTCTCTCTCTCTCTCTCTTTCTCTTTCTCTCTGAGCCAAGGTAAACCGATTGTGAATAATTTTCCCCCTCAAATCTCCCCGGATCACTTCCATACATACGGCTCCTCATATCGGGATCGTTTAATGGTGTATGTACACATGGTCGTAACTCCGCGTCAAGTATGAGTCTGAGCCGAGCCCCATTGGCAGTCCAACTGTGGAGCAGGTCGTTCGTGGACGTGGATATGGCGGCGGGCTTTTAATTGAATCATGACTGGCTTAATTTGAAAATAGTCTACGGATGCTGGGCAAACGTCAAAAACAGATATGTGTGATGAAAGGCACATGGGTGGGTGGGTCGTGGCGCTTGACAAGGGACTCATGTAACTAGCATGATTTTCATCCCTTCCCCTTTTAATGGGTGAGAAGGGGCAGACTAAACAGGCTCACACACACACACACACACACACACACACAGTCTCTATCCCACTGGCTATGAATGTTTGAATGGGTCGGATCAGCTCATGATCGGGCATTGACATGACGGGGGATGGTTGTTATTATTATGAGGAAGTGGAAAAGTATTATAGTGCGAACGGTGCTGGTGTGAGCCGATAGAAGTTATCTGGCTCCGCTATGATAGGAGTTATATGTCCGTACATATGTATGTGAGGTCAGTGGGGTAGAAGGATGGCGTTTACTGACACTGTCACTTTACTGTATACATAGTCCTCCCGTCAGCCTCCCCTTTCCTCATCCGCTGTCATACTTGATACTAATCTTGTCCCATTTAAAGAAAAACTGAGGCCCCCCCAATTAGTTTCTCATCCTCCGTGCTGTGGATCCTTGGATGGAGGAATGGGAATGGCATTAGCGTCAACAAGATTGCGAGTGAAAAGTTGAGCGGAACTTGAATCTTCCTCTCATCTTCCTCATATCCTTCCATATACCCGCACGTTTCCCACTCGCTCATTTTCAAGACGACCGAGCGCGAGAGAGAGAGAGAGAGAGCCATGATTGATACATTACAGGGCATAATCTCAGACGCCCCCGTTCCACTATTCCCACCATTCCATCCGCTAATGATTCCATAGGTCTCAGCCCGTCTCAAAGGATCCCCTCCAGTAATGCCTGCCCATTTTAATAATGGAAACGTTTCAAAAGCCTGTCCCCGCGTCCTCACCCAAACTCCATATTAGCCTGAAGTTGGAGAGAGAGAGTCCTCAGCCAGCGCCACCTAACAGGCCCAACTGACTTCCATGAGAAAGTTCAGTGGGGTGTAACGTGGGACATGAAATGTTTTTCATCTCTTTCCCCCACCCCCGCCCTCCTCCCTCCGCACTTTATCCCGTTGGCAAATGAGAAGTGTGGCTCTGGGGTTGGACACACTCCGGGCCTCCGAACGTCCGTCCTTTTGGAATGGATAAATGTGTCCGTGTGCGTGCTTGTACGTGTGTGTGTATATGTCTCTGTGTACGTGTGTTTTTGTGCGAGCATATCTACGTGTGAGTGCGAATGTCTATGTCGAGGGGTGGGTGTGCGTGTGTGCACATATGAGCATGCTCATGTGCTCTTATGCATGTGTTTGTGCATATGTGAGCGTCCCTGTGTGCGTGCGTATATGAGTGGAAGGACAACACTGGAGCCAGCGCTGGTGACATCAACTAGGAGTGGTAGCCACCTTGTCTTTGACAAACTCGTTATCGGAGCATCAGCACGGCCGTGTAGCCAAACTCAGTGCACCATGGCACTGGACATGTTGACGTGGGGACACACAAAGGAAGATATACGCTTACCACCACCACCACCACCACCACCGTCCCCATCATTTATTTCCCTATTATCTCGTAACAAACAATGCTCTTTGGCGGTTTTGTTTCAAACTCCACACTCTTTCCCACTCGAAAATGAAAGGGCTCCCGTTGACCAAGTTAATTCCATACTGTTGTAGGCATCCCAACCTGCTCCTTTGTACCCTCCAAAGTTGGCTCTCTTGGATGAGGTCGTCGTAATTATTGAGGTCCTTTGAATATCTCAATTTTCTTGTGGAACAAAAAGCAGGTTCTGGTGCTGTATATGGGAGGAATGTGATGGAAAAGATTCTTTCCATTCTGACTTTTTTATGACCAGTCATCCTATTAAACTGGAATCACTGCTGGGAGTTTTGGGCAGAGAGAAATTGTGTGATTCCGCTACTTCCAATCCCATTCATCTTAAAGAGGGGGGAAATATGAGAAAAAAATGTGGAAGGGAAAAAAGGATATTAAAATCCTGTGGGACTCGGCCGAAAAGCCAACTCCGAAGGTCTATCTTTTTCGAGTGTGTGTGTATGTGTGTGTGTGTGTGCCTGTGTTTGTGAGCGTAGGGTGGGTAGTTAAGTAGTCATATTCAGTTGGTTCGAGCCGACCCGACTTTCTAGCCATAGAGGATCGTTAATTACGCGAATAAAGTTGAATGGAAGTATAAATGGATGTTTGAGGGGAACGATCTGTGAATGGATGGGGGCATATGTATGGTGTCCACAGTAAATATGGGTATGAGTGTGTGAGTTTGTGTATGTGTGTGTGTGTGTGTGTGTGTGTGTGTGTGCATGTGTGTGGAGCAAGGAGAGCATGTTTTAATCGTCCTATAAAAAATATCCCGGCAAACAAAGGGAGTTGGGAGAGTGGAAGTTCTATACATGGGACTCTTGTGTGAAAGTATAAAGTGGATGAATAGAATCACGTGCAAGCCTCATTCCCGTCCTTCCAAGCTGCTCTTTTGTCCCTGTGTCTGCATATCCACTGCTGGAGTTCCTCAAGGGCTACGGTATAGAGGGATTTATCCGTCACAGCCCAATGACCGACACTGATTCATGTCACGTCAAGAGAGTCCGGAAAGGTTGCCCCAAGTTCAACATGCAAACCTGCCATTCACACACAAATTCACTCCAATAAGAATAATCATAATCATAATAATCGTAACAACACAACTATCCATCCCGAAAGTGTATGTGACACACACTCATACACACACACACACACAAGGGTATGACAGCAACAAAGTTCTCATGGTATACTCAAATTTTCTGATTTATTTCAAAGGACATTTTTGAGCTTCCTAATAATATTAGAGCACGGCAAGTACTTATTCACATTATTTTCCAAGCCCTCAAAATAAAATATGGAAGATAAATCTTTGCAAAACCACAAAAGTAAAACTCTTCCGTCCTCATTCCGGCTCGAATAATTCATATACGTGATATCATGTTTTATTGGCTCATTCAGGTAGGCTTCAATGTATTTGAGGATCTGCCGCGACGGTGGAGCGTAAAGCAGCCGCGGATCTTGCCAGCGGCACCTCCGGCCTAGCAAACACATCCCATCCGCCTAGGTAGAACACTGGTGTAAGCGGTAGAGAGCCTCAAGAAATTAAAATGGGAAAGTGCGTATTCTTTCCCTCTGTTTGCGAGCAGGTTCGGTGAGCAAATAGAGTATTTAGCTTGTTTACTTTGATGTGGCTAGGGATGCAGGCGGGATAATAAGCTTGGAATGGAATGATTTCCTCCGCTAGAAAGTCTTGTATATCCGCCTAAGTCTCCGTCAATGTGGAGGCACCCTGCCTCTTCCGCTTCACACACGCACACACACTGGTACACAAGCACACAGGCAAAATATTACACCCAGACACATGCACAGTCACCTTCACACACATGCACACACTCACACTCACTCAGGCAAAATATTACACCCAGACACATGCACAGTTATCCACACACACACACACAAACATACACACACGCACACCCTGTCCTGCACTAAGTTTATAGGATAAGTGTGTCGGTGAAAGGAGCTATAGGGGGGAAATCCGAATTAGTTCATCCCTACACGCACACCCTGTCCTGCACTAAGTTTATAGGATAAGTGTGTCGGTGAAAGGAGCTATAGGGGGGAAATCCGAATTAGTTTTCATGCGACAAAAAGGAGAAAGTTGGCCGCCGTTATGGTGAGCCATATCACCGGAGGAGGAATAGAGCGAGAGGTAGAGAGAGAGCGAGAGCGAGAGATTGTGTGTCCGTGAGTGAGGTAGGGAGGAAGGCAGGGAAAAATTTATGTAGTATAGATTTTGAAGACGGTCGTCAGAATAAAAGTGTCATTACTCAACGTCTAATTGTGTTAGTCTCCACGGGCATAAAACAAAGGGAGGACAAATGGCCGGGAAATATAAGTTAGAAGCTCATTTCTACAGCAATTACCTACGATTACGACTCTGTTTCAACTTTGGAATGGAGAAAGATTTAGAGCGAGGGGATTTTATCGTAGTCCTCTAGCAACTAGCTGGCCAAGTCCTTCCCCATGTATACGTACACATCGTTTTACATATATATATATATATATATATACATACATACATACATATATAGGTTTTCTATCTATCTATCTGGAACCACTACTTACTTACTACTACCTTTGGAGCACGGCAATGTGCCTCTCCGTTTGTCTACTTTGGTTTCCTTGCCTCGAGTCATTCGATCTACTGCCACTACCACTACTACCACCACCACCACTACTACTATCTCCTTTCCCCGTGAATTTTAAGATTCCCCTGCTCTTCTACTACTCATACTACAGCCGCCAGTGTAGTTCAGACCTAAATGTGCTTTTGGAAGGCGCGAGTATGTATCCAGCCTAATGTACTTAGTGGGATGAGCTAGCTAGAAGATTGCTGGACTCAAAGTGCGTATCGCTGTCTCTGCATACGTGTGAGACGGTACGAGCTGTGTGTGTGTGTGTGTGTGTATGAGGAGACAACTGGAGGATCTACCATGTCCCCGGCATGTGCATGCATCCATGTGCATATGTATGTATACAGACTTGGAGGAGTAATGTGCAATGCACAAGTTTAAGATCCATTCCAAGACAAGCCTGGACCTTGCCAACTCTCAGGCCGTCTCACTCACTCACAGTCACAGTCAGTGCTATGTGCGTACGTACGTACATATGTAATGGTGCATGGGTTGGAAAGGTAGAGCAGGACGGGCGGGATGGGGAGGGGGAAGCGAAGCGCGGGGGAAAGGAGTAAGTTAAATGTGTCTTATGCAGAGGAAACATTTGGGCGGGATTTGTCGGAGAATGCAAATGAGATGATTGAGCTGGAGTGATGTATGGTGGATTTTTAGGAGGATCCGAATGGAGAAAAGTTGAGTCGCACATCTCCCGGAACATTGGTATCATATAAAAGAGATAGAAATAGGGGGTTTGTGGATAGGCCTCGGGCAGGCTTCTAAATGAGAAATTCTCCTTAATGTTTCCCCAAATGATCATTACATTTTCCCAACTCATCAAACCCATTACAACTTCATTACAAGCAATTGCCTATCAAACTCTATATCCTAGCAAACCACAGACAAACTTTCCATCCCACTCTCTCCCCACTGCCTTCATCTTCTTATCCTCTCGCCTACCGCTTTTTCCTCCCTTCCTGTCTCTATGTGGGCGTGCGTGTGTGTGGGTGTGTGTGTGCGTGTGTGTGTGTATGTGTGACGCCTTACTATCCTTTAGATCCACTCTCCCCCATCTCTGTCTGTCTCTCTCTCTCTCTCTTTCCTCCTGCAAACTTGCATGATCATCATCAAATCACCCTTCCTTCCAATTGCCCTACCCTCTAATTTCAATTCTTCACTCAACTTCAGTCTTCATCTCTTCAAGTCTTCGTCGTCGCCGTCTTCTCCTTCTTCCTCATCTCCTTTCCCTAGTTCTCGGTCCTCCCTCCGAAACTTACACTCATAGTCTTCTGGGTCGTCACAATAATAATCTGCTGCCAAAGTTGTCCTTCTCAGTGAGTCTTACGTCTTTTACTTGGACAGTGTGAAGGACGTCCATCCGCTCTCCTGCCCGCCCCGCTTTCCTATCCCATTCCCCCGCCACCCCACCCCGCCACACTAATCAAGTATTCTTGAGGAGATGGTAAACACGGCGAAGAGTAGCACATACATACATAGTATTAGTAGCAGTAGTGGTGGGAGTCCGTAGAGACTATCCACTCTCAATTTGCATCCGTGCGTGCGTGCAGTACAATAAAAGTTGGTGGAATGGAGAGAGAGGGGGAGGGAGGGAGGGAGGGAAAAGTCTCATGACCAGAGCGCACGCATTAGAACAATGCGGGAAGGGGGTGGGGTAGCGCTCATGATGGTGATGATGATGGGAGCTGCGGCGGCGGGCGGCTTAAATGGTCCAACTTGCTTTTTCCTTTTTCATTTTCATAATCATAAATTCCCCGCTCATTTGTTTACTAATCTTTTTAATCTGAGACCCGTGGAGGGGCTCTGCAAAGTGCAATGTGTGTATGTGTGTGTGTGTGTGTGTGTGTGTGTGTGTATGTGTGTGTGTGTGTGTGTGTGTGTCTGTTGTGTATGTGTATCTTTTAGTGGCTCCCATTACACCAGCCGCAAAACTGTATCACATTGTATTCTCACTCCCATTTGCTACATCATATCCTTAAAGTTGTTAACGTAATCGGCTCGTTTATCTCTCAGTCTTCCCGCAGATACACACACGAGTGCCTAATCTCGAAGCCTTTGTCCTTTTCGCTCCCCACCACCACCACCACCACCACCCCTCGGCAAACAAACAGTTGTCATAGCGGTTGGAATCCTGGTCATCCTCACCCAACCCGCTGAATCACCCCGTTGTTGGAATAATGAGTGGTGATGTAGTTTGGATTATTGTGGTACTACGTCGGTTTCCCCCAAACTTTTCCAAGTCATATTTCTTTCGTGCTATTATTATTCCAGTACTGATATCGTGAGACTTTGACGGGGCTGTGGGTTGTGGATCTGAGGATGAGATTGTACATGCCAAAGGTTCACGTGTTGTTGTTATGGAAATCCTCCCTTCCCATTGCCAAGGGGTCAGAGTGGGGAGTTTTGAAGGATTAAGTAATTTGGTGTTCAAAAGGCCGGACTGAGACGAGGAATAGCCAAGTGGGAAGTGCGTGTTGGTGCTGAGTGTGACGCTAGTAACAATGCCATCATGACCATGATTATCCTTCTCTGACCCTCTCATCTGAAATTTGAAAGAAAGACTAGAGGGGGACCTGGAATAAAGGTGTGTATTGTGTGTGTGTGTGTATGGATGAAACATTGCCTACTGGTTGACTCTGGGTAGAGCATATAGTTTGGAAGGAGAATATATGATGGTACATAAGTGTGCGTCCCACATGTTGACACGGGGTAGTAATAATAATGATAATGATGATAATAATAATAATAAGGCTGGAGGTGTGCAATTGAGTCCGTAAATTAATTCCATCTCATGTTCCCACACAATATATGAACAATGAAAAGGAGCCTCCCATACGGAATAATTACCAATTTCTTCCTCTGATGCATTCTTAATACCGGGGAAACTTATGGAAACCCAGCGTGCGCTCCACTTTATGGACCCAAGCTGTCTCTCAGTTGCTCCTTTGGCTACATATATGGTTTCGCCCATTGTGTAACGCACACACGCATACGTACACACACATACAGCGACACGCACGCACAAAAACACACTCCACAGTCATTTCCTCATTTCCGTCTCTCTCCAAAGTGTGCACGCATGCTGAGGACCATATGGAAGAGTGCACACATTCTACCCTCGCCTTGTCTACTTTTACGGATGCACGCTCATCCTCAGTACGCAAGTAAAGGAGGCAAGGTCGTGGGTGAACCCGGACGTGTTGTGTACTTACCTGCTACGAGGACCCCATGGGTTATCCAGGGTGAGAGCCATGGTCATGAGGGACCGGATAAAAAAGTATATGAGCATAAAATTCCATTTAATTTTCAGCATATATTTTATTTTTTTTCTCCCCAGTTCATCATTATCATCATCATCTTCATCATTTTATATAACAAAATTTCCTTGTTTTGAAGTTGTTGAATCGAAAAAGCCAAAATTGCTGTGTGGTATAGTATAGTATAATATAATAATAATAATAATAATAATGATAATTATATCCTCCTATTTATCTTTCTCTCCTTACTCCTCTCATCAAAGTCTTAATATTAGCTAACAACGAGATGTGGCATGACAAAGTGTAATAATAACAATACTTTATATATTCATTCAAAAGAGAAGAGAAACTCAAGGCGCATAATAATATTCAGCCAAGCCATAAACCATGAGTTGAGTAAATAAATGGTTATATGCGTGTGCATTATTTTTATTATTATTATTATTATTATAATCAATAATAATAATAATATTATTACTATATATTTCCCCCTCCCCACTTCCATTATATTATAATTATATATCTGACTAGCTCTTTAGTAGTCCTTAGCATATTACTCAAGCTGCGAGTTCCAGCTGATAATTATTTTTATTAGTAGTATGTTATTATTACTCTTGAACAATAACGTTACTCATTGTGGTTATTCTGTTCATAAATTTGACTGTCGCTGTGCTGTAGTCAAACATGTTTTTGAACCACAAGGGATAATAATGGATGACCCTGGACCAAGTGGGGTGATGGAAAATGAACCAGGATCATCCTCACACATTCTGTCAGAACCCAAGCTTCAACTTGACCATTTGACAAACTCACACACACCCACACACATACGAACGCACACATACACAGGCTCTGGGTGATGTAGAGTTTATAGTAGTATAATAGTTTCTGTGTGAGACGTTGACTCTGGTGAAGCTATGAGCTGAATAGAGGAAGTGACGAAGCTTTTGACAGATGATCACTATCACTTTGCACTTGTACATTACTTGCCCTGGTCGGATACGCAGTATACGCAGATGGTACCTCTGATTCAAGGGCACAGAGAAGATGTGTTCGTAGCAATGATCATGCCTTGATTGATTGCTTCATTATCTCATGATTATCACACGGTAATTTAAGCGTCAGCGCATAGCCCCTAAGTTCACTCGCTCATCACTTGCTAACAAGGTTACGTGAATCTCCAGTCCCTACCCCCACCACCAGTAAAGTCCCGCCCATCCACACAAAAAATACTATCATACGCTCAAACGCAGGTGCCCATATGAGTCTCCTATACATCTCATCATCACATAGACATGGGGATCAATCACGCCGTTGTTGCTGGTAACAGGAGTAAAGTACCGCTGCTCGTATACTTAGCTCACAAGACAGAGTAGGACGAATCCTTTGCGGGGCTTGAGTTACAGGAAAATTAAAATAACCTCTCAGACTCTCTTTGTTGGAAGCTTGGTTGGTTCAGACGCATGCGTTCTGGGTACTCGTCATTTATACTTTCCGCTCCTTTCTTATAAAATTGTTCCGTTCGTTATTTAGAAATCTATTATTTAAAACTGAAATGTCTTGTCTTCTCCTCCCCGCAAGCTGTATAGCCATTATTAGGTTGTGGGTGATGAAAAATGCCGTGGCGGAACTCTATCAATTGCGTTACCACATATGTATAGGCTCGTAAACACGACATGCATGAGTCCAGTTGCAGGCGTGTAAGCGTGCGTGTGTGTGCTTAGTTAGGCTTAATGGAATAGTATTATAACTAAGCGGGAGAAAAATAATGTAACGCGGAGTGTATAGGAAGCATTTTAGACGAGGTTGGTACGAAAACCATTCTAAAAGTTCCATTATCGAAGGTCACTTAACCGAACCCGTGTGTTACGACCATTGGCCGAACAAAGTGACCACTATCAAATGTTTATCGGAACACAGGTTACCGAAATCACTTGTTCTGAAACTAGTTTACCGACTACAGTTTATCCAAGCACAGATTACCGGCACCAGCTTATCGAAACCAGGTTACTGAACCTCTTCACGTAAATCATTTCGGCAAACTCTTGTAGTTAAAATGGCTTTTGGTAAACTGTCACTTCGGGGTCAATGGTAAACTATCCCTAACGAAACTAGATTTCGGTAACCAGTCGATTCGGAGAACTGAGTTTGGCTCACAAGGGGACTTTTTAACATGTCAACAAAGCACAAATCAATGATCATGCGCGTTCGAGAGTTCCTCCAGAGAGATTAACAATGGCCAATTGCTAGGTGCGGAAATTCAGATTTGGCTGAGTTATGGGCCCTCAAAGTTTTCATCACTGGATACCAAAGGGGGGGATACGTCTTCACTTAAAAATCACATGTTAAATCCCATAAGGATTTTC
>WJFA01002914.1:0-14343 GCA_009870155.1 Pseudobourletiella spinata | reverse complement strand
TCCTCATGAATATTGGCGCGGGTGGAGTTGAATGGGGAAAAGATGGAGAAACACAAGGAGCTCTGAGAATTGAAATAGGATGATGAGACAGCGTTACTCTTTCCAAAAGGATGAAAACACTCATTTTCTAGTGACAGACGAGAGTGGCCCTATAAGTTTGGAGGTTATTCTTATCTCACCACCGCTGCTGTGTTATAGCGGGACAACTCGTTGGAGTACCACTCGTGCTTCACTACATATATAATGTTACGACTACCTGAGAGAGTGCAGAAGTTGGGAGATGTGAGAGAACCAGACAAAAAGGAGGCCGAAAGAGAAAAAGTTGTCGAATCTGTTCGAGAGGAAAGCGGAGAAGGGTGGAAATACAGTTTTTGGGATGTGAAGCAGCATTTGCTCCGTAATTTTCTAACTCCACTCCGGTTTTATACACAATTCCCTATGAATACTGAATTCAGTGGAAAGTTTTGGCCAAACTTATGCTTGGAAATTCATGTAAAAATAAATAAGTATATATAAGTATGTATGTATATATATGCGTGTTCATGTGTAAATGGGTGCATGATTGTACCTATGTATGTGTAAGAGAGAGACAGGAGTTGAAAAGGTTCTGGAGAAAACTGGCTCCAAAGGGGAAGGAGGAGAGAGCAAGTGTTGAGCTACAAAAGGAAACATTTAACATCCTGTTTCCTCATCGTCATAGAGACAGAGCTCGTCTGTCTACGCTGCCTTTTTACCGTGTAGTGTAGGTATACGAGTCTCGAGTTAGTAGTAATTATACCTCCATATGTTTCCGACCATGCGGTGCCCTGGTTGCGCTATATGCACAGGAGTGTATACTTCTGCATAGGAGGGTGCTGGTGCCTGGACCAGAAAGCCCTCCATCGCCTATTTCTGATTGAACTTTGCTTGTGCAAATAAACTTTGGGATTTGATTTCATGCGAGCTCGCTGCCTTTCATTTATATGATAGCATTTAGCCGACAGTGCTGAATCAGTGTCAGTGTCGCGTAGAAAAGGTTTGCGCACAACCCTCTCATACTGAACGCAAATCAACAACAACTGCAAAACTCCCTGCCGCCAACACTTCTAGCAGTAGATTCTCAACAAACAGGCGCGCAGCCAGACAAGTATGCAAATAGTAGACAAGGGGAAGGTGGAGAGAGATATAGGTCCCGGTGCTGACTGGAACGAGCTAGTCGAACTTTGGGTGGAAATAGCTGCCAACTTCCAAAGTGTGGCCACTAACGGCCATCATTCTCCTCCTCCGTATGATCCACAGAGCCAAAGTGTTTTAAACAATGTCGGGAAAATATTCCCCCAAGATACTTTGTGTGTGTATAGTGTGTTTACTCCATGAAACAAATACCCTTGAGTGCTACTTGAGTGGACGCGGAGTAGAAATGAGGCAGCTGGAGGATAGAAAGAATAATGTATTTCGCAAAATATTGCCCACTGACTCTTTCGTTCCACGTGAAACTTGGAGTAGTCAGATTTGTGTATAATAAAACTATCTTTCCGCTAAATTAGATTAAAGATCTAAGGTTGACTGCCAATTTTTAAGAAGATTAGCCTTGTGCCTTTCCCCCATCTTTCATTATGAATGAAGGTAAAGACTACTCAAAATTTTTTACCGATGTTGAGTGGTTAGTTGACATGAACCAGGTTTAATCAGTGTGGTGGTATTAGACAGTGATGGAGAAGCGCGGTAGTTTGAGTCTGAAGCCCTTTGGCGCCAGTACCAATCACCACTCCAAGCGGTCGAAGTCCAGAAGTCTCGTTTGCGTTTCTGGTGATGACATGACTACGGTTATGCTGAGTGAATCTTCTGGCTTCCATTGAGCTCAGCGTTTGAAGCACAAAGCTATTTGGAACAGAATAAGGGTCAAATGATTTAGCTCCTGCACCCTCGAAAAGTGTATTCACTCCAAATTTCTAAACCGATTTGCACAACAAAAGGAGGTTGTCAATCCATTCTCGCCTACGCCAGGAGACGAGCTCGTCGGAAGTGCCCGAGCATCGAGCTCATCCTACGGTTTCTTTGGCAAAATGCTCCGTGACCTAGTAAAATGGTCGTCATGAGAGGTAATTTGTTGCTAGAAAATCGACTTCCCTATATCTAAACCTCTGTGCTAAAAGACTGAAAAACGAAATGGAAAGATTGTTTCGGAAGGAAAAGTATTTAGGACACTGTTACAACTGGCTCGAAAGTATGGGGAATAAGTCAGTACGGTGTGGGGTGCACAGGAGTGTCTTAACTCATGAGGGCATGGACATCTGAAATAGTTCCTGTCAAGTATGACATATTTTCCATGCATTTCCCCATGCGTAGTTACACATTCAGGACAACTATGCCAGATGCATAGTCGTGGTGGCAGCGGTAGTCAGAAAAGGCAAAGTTTCAAGTACTGGAACTCCCCATTTAAAGGGGAAAGAGGAGATTTTGTTGGGCTTGACACTGGAGCTCTGGTGCTACAATGTGGGGTCATGTTAAAACTTCCCATTTTGTCGGAGATGCAGCTTAGAAAAATCAGGCGGGAGAGAGTCTGAGAAAAAAGAAACAGAAGAAGAAGTAAGCAATATCCATTCGTTGTCCTTAAGTGAACTGACATTCCATTCCGCTCGGTGCGAACTGACTGAGCTAGTATCATGGATCGGCTCGGGAGCACAGTCACATCCCTCTTCCCCATCCCTTAGGAAGTAATGCTTCCAGGCTTCCGCATTGTTCCACATCCCATGAGTCTCCTAATAAAAAATCCTCTCGTCCAGCTCAGCGCCATTTTTGGCACGATAAGAATTTTCCACCTCTCTACAGTTGCCTCAAGGTTCTTCGTATAGAAAGATTTGATGCCTCAAGGGTCATATTTAATATGCCGGGGTGGAGTTGGAAGGGTTACTATGACTCAGCCGGTGTAATAGTAAGAGAGTGACAACAGGCATCAAGTGGGTGCTACATAAGCCTTTGAGAGGCCAAACGACATGCAGTATAGTGAAACACTATAGATGAGCACTTGAGCACTTTTTTCGCTGCTCCCACACAGTTGACAGACGGCCGGTTTTAGACAAATGTAATAACGGATTGCATGTGCTGCTTACTTCAAAGTTTAGCAATGCTTGGAAATACCCACGGTTAAATTTTATGCCAGCGGATTTCCCGCTAAAATTTCACATTTGGGCACAAATTCTAGTTTCTTATTGGAAACTACTTGTAAATCGCGCGCACTCAGTGCTGCTGTCATACCTTGGCTAGTTTTGCGCTCTGACTGTGAGCCTCTCAGCATTTTCCAACTGCTTCCACAACTGACACAGAGATAACAAGCTGTCACCACGTAGTTCATAACTCTCCAGAGTACACACGTTCGTCAATAAAAAAAACTAGTTGGATGCAAGGGAAATAGGAGTTAGATTCCAGAGAAATTGGAGTGAGGTTCAAGATAAATATGTATTGGGCCTCTTGGAAGCAGGAAAATTTGTCTCCCACTGGTTCGTGGTTTTCCTCTACCGTGGATGCGGAGCCTTATGGATGGTTTTAGTGTGTGACGATAGTGATTTGAGCTGATGTAAGCTCTTGTGGCATGGGTTCAGGTTGCGATGTAAGATCAGTAAGGCAATTATAAGAGCCAGAGTATCCATCACTTTCGACATTTCCCGCTTCCTACAATTAATAACTTGCAGTTATTGAGCTGCTGCCTCTTTAATACTCCACTTCTTATATGACATCTTAAAGCCATTTATCGCGAGTGACTGAATGTGCAAAGTAATATTTGGCTCCTTCCTTGAGATGCAGCACATGTGTCTGCCACCAGTCACCACATATCATTTATTAAATTTGGATCAACCACTGTGCAGGAGGAAGAGCAAGTAGACGACGGAAACTGATGGGAAAGACAGCAAGTTAAAATCTGACTCTTGTTGCTAAACATGTGAATTTTTTGCTCATTAACGAACTGAAAACTGACTCTTTGTGAAGGCTCATAAATTGGATGAGAATGGCTGGTGCGATCAGCGGATCAAATCCAGATTCATCCACCAAAATCTACTGAGGTTCCCACATGTGAAAATATGTACAGTGCATCACTGTTCACCGCGTCTCCAAAATTTCGCTGATTGCGAGGTAATACTCTGTTGTGCATAAGATCCCGTTAGATCAGTCGTGTCGTTCATCTGGCACGGGATTGGTGACAATTATGACGTTGACCTCGAAAACTTAAGATGACGTGATGACGGAATCTTTTGCACACTTGTGGAACACGCGCATGTTCCTAAAAATCTTTGAAAGGCATTGATTCTTCTCTCTTTAGCAAATAAAATCTAATTGATAAGTTAATTTTAGTAGGTGAAAGTGTTTATTCGTGGGCGAAAATACGGTTTGGATGAACTAAACCTATCAGAGCCACTACCGAATGCGTCACTTCCCTCTTGCGTCATCATTGATAACGTCAGACGCTGCTTTCCTAATGCGAATTTTCCCCCCATTTGAGCCACGTAGAGAGCTCATCCACGTGTAGTCACTACCAATCACCATATCCTTGCCCCTATGCTGAGTAGTAGTAGTAAACTGGGAATTCTGGCATGAATTTTGAATCAACTAATTAGGATTTTGGCTTCCGTTCAGCCATTGTCATTTCCAGAAGGGGAGAATGGCTCAATTGGCCTTTCCATACAGACTCTTGCATCCCATAATGTGAAAAAGCTGTCCTCCATAAAAGGGTCAGACTTTCCCATTTCGCGGCAAGCCTCAGAGAAAACTTGGCTCTGCATATGAACTTTTATGCTCTCACCACTACGTCAAGAGCAACTTTTCCGCCTGTGGGCCAACATTCACGGTGATGAATGCGAAGGCAGCGGTGTGTGTGTGAAGTGAAAGCACTTACCCACATTTAACAAAAACTACCCGAATAAACCAACTATTCTAATCATTTAATTGTTTGTCCAAGCTTTGAAAAGGTTAAATTCATAAAGAGTAGCAGTCCTCGTAGGAGTAAAGATGCATTTTCTGTCTGTCCTTCTTTCACCACGTTCGAGTGGCTTGTGACTCAATTTAGTAGTAACTTCACATTACACCAAGTTCGGTACGACACAAACTTCTGGAAATAGCACAATCCTATGCCTATATACAGGCTCTGTGTAGGGCAATCACAATTTTAGCACTGTCAAAAGGTGAGACCCTCCATATAACTGATCTGTGTACCAAGCAAGGTGAGGGATAAGTGTGTGTATGGAAGTGTATGCATACATGCATATTTGTACGGAATGACGCATTTCCACAGTGTTAATCCTGTTGGATTGCAAATCATTTTCGAATCCTATTATTAGACCACTACCGCTCAGTCAGGCACAGACGACCACCGAGTGGTGGTAGGAGTAATAGCAGTCCTCAGTCCAAGCAGCAGTCGAGACGGCGGTCGATCTTCGTGGGAACACGAAGACAGTTCTCCAAATACACCGAGACTCCAATATACCCAGAATTAACATGCCCGGCCTGCTTGTAAGCATCGGATTGTGGTTAGACTCACCTTCCCATCTCGGTCTTACCTTTTCCTACTCTTCGTCTTGTATATTTTCTATCCCTCATGTTCCTTCAAGCACACAGAAAACCCGATCGAATTTCTGCTGGAGGTACCAATGATAATTGATTGAGACATTCTCTTCGACATTAGCTTTTTCATCTTTCCTTATATATGAAGGGCTTGAGGACAACATTAGAAATTTGAGCTGAAAATCCCAACATATTTATAATTCAAAGCAGCACTTGCACTATTTCGCATAACCGTGGTTAGAGTTCTCAGTAATCATTACTACTTCGATACATCTGGAATGGAAATGTTGATCTATGCAAAAAAATGTGTTGGCCGAACCGAGCCGCCTCGTGAAACATTACAAAAGAAATGATGAACAATTTTTGCTGCACAACAACCAAATTTCATTGGATCAGCTATTTCCCTCAGTAAAACATGGTCACTCTAGAGAGACAGAGAGAATTCTACAAACTTTAGAATGGACGGACTCGTTTGTGATGCTCCAGGGATTCTTAGAAAAACATTGGAGTGACAGCAACCTTAGAAACGAAGAGAGAGAGAGAGAGGGGGGGGGAGAAGATAGTGGGCCCTGTGTGCCTAACTGCATTTGTAAAGCGTCTCCGAATCATTCGCTTGATGGGTTCCGGCGTATTTTCAAAGAAGGGAACGAGGTCGTTCCTTCATCGTCGGTAAGTGAGGAGGAAGGTAGTTCTGAGGTACTCCTCTAAAGCCTTTGAGGATCTTCTGGATGAGTTGACGAGTAACACCATGTGCTATGAGTCTGCTTGGTACATTTGCAGAAAAGATCATATAACCTTTATCTGTATGAATTGACGGAGACGATCTGTGGGAAGAGTGAGCGTATGCACGTAGTACGCCGTATAATGACGGCATTGGATTTCCATGCCACTCCCCTCCCTTCTCTCTAGTTATACAGAACTGGTCTCGGTCGCGGAGGCAGTGCAGAGAGACGCGGGCGTAAAAGGGGAAAAGAAGAAAACGAAGACGGCGACTCAATGACCTGTTTCCCATCCGTTGCCAGGGCAGATGAAATAAATTCGCTCCCATATAACCTCTTATGGAGGTGTGCGTGTGCAGCGTGTGGAGCTAGTGTGTTAAGAAAAATAAGGTTTTCGTCTTCTACCACAGTTGCTCTTGCACATATTGCTCCGACCGGGCTCTGTGTTTGTGTGTATATGTGTGTATGTATGTGTGTGTGTGTTTGTGCGAGTATGCTGGAGCGGCTACATAAACTTTCTAGGATGTGCCGCTGATGTTGTTCATGGTAGTGAGCGGGAGGAGGGGAGGAGATCATTCACACTGTACTTTCCAATTCCCGATACTACTATGATGATGGGAGAGAGGAGTGATGGGGAGGACATATGTGGCAGTGGAGTAGATGCAGGGGAGAGCCATAAGTGGTTTAATCGTAAATATAGAGCTGAAATGGAAAAATGCTGATTGATGTGTGAATTCTCATGAGGCGAGTGTGTCTGCGGAGTTCTTATTATTGGCACGAGGGAGTGGGCACTCAGGGAATGCCGCCATGTGGATGGGTACTAACATATGCGAAAGTGCAGGATCATACGAATATTTCCACACGGCTCCCCTCCACAGAGGTTGAGACACCAATGTGGTCCCCACGCTTACATTTATATAGCACACATAAGGCACAACTTCATAATTTTACGCCAGAATTTCATAATTGACTAAATTGCTCCGCTTATCAGACGTCAGCGCTACCACCACCTATGCGGGTACACGTCGTTCTTCTTAAGTCTAATTCCGAAGCCTTTGGCAAGCGTGCCCGGTCCCCCTCTATTTTGCGTTATAAATCAGTTTTATTTTGTTTGCGTGATGGCAGGAAGGCACAAATGTTTGTGATCCTCGGAACATATATATTTTTAGAGGGACTCTCCATCCACGGGTCACAATGAGGCTTGCATGGCTTCTTCAAAAGCAAAAATTCTATGTCTCTGTCTGTCGTCCTAAGACAATAAACACATTTGGAGAACCGAAGACATTAGTCAGCGGAAAAGAGCTACTGCTATGGCTTCTGCCAGAGGCTAGAAGGGTGACGGAAGCGTTACACGAACATGTGAAGTGTGTAGAGCTCTCTCGTTCCATGTGCAGTACACCCATTAAAAGTCTCTCATAGTTCCATAAGGATTCGCTTCTGGAATCCCCTGACCTCCTAAGCAAGCTTTGGTCACGTAACGAGGGATTTGGTATGGTTTACTCTAAACTGGAATCTTATTAGGTGCAGACCTCATAAGAGCTTGGAACACTGTCGTCGCTAACATGTGAATGTTGAGTGAGACAGTGGTGTCCCTAATGGGCTTTGCTCGCTCGAAGTCGTCACTAATTTCTGGATTTTTTTCTGGAATCATCCTGCGGTAAAGGTCCATGAAATTATATTCCTCCCGCTTAAGACGCAGCCATACTGACTTGGAGGCTCTAAATTGGAAGGAAGTCACGTGTTCAAGTGCTCCAGAGCAGAATAACTGACTGAGGGAACTAACTTTGAAACTAAAATTTTCGAAGGTCCCTTCAGAAATCATCCCAAGCCGTGGATTGAATCCAGGCTATAACAGTAGCAACTGAGTGAGAGGGCGTCACATTGAATCAAGCGTAGGCGATTTGCCAAAATCCTCCATGATGAGGAGTGGTTCCGAGGTGCACATGACGGAGAAGGTCAAGAGTTGTGTGCGTGCGGATGACAACCTTTGAGTCCTCCGAGGTAGCATGGAGAGCACGGGGTATAATTTAGTGCGGAACTCTTCGAGCGGGTAGTTGATCATGTGGAAAGTATGGGAAAACCATTCCCTCCGGAATTTTCCGGATATACGGAATGCGGGCATGAATGATTGTCTAAAAATTCCTTCAGCTTTGCATGTATGGTTGGATACCTTATTATTGCTCAACCCATTCGTCCTGGGTTTATCATTTGGATTTTTACTAAACATAACCCCATTGAAACTACACAATACTAGTTAGCGAATCGCCGACTAGTTATATGGGCAATGTCTGTGTATCTCATGTCTCTCGTCCAGAGCATCCTATCAAGAAGATATTAGCTTATCATGGATGAATTCTTCCCTTCTGATCTGAGTTTTGGGTTTGAAAGTTATGGACACAGGCTAACATAGCTGATTTTATTCAGGGAGTTGATGCCGGTGATGATAAACGACTTTTGATGAGTGGAGGTGGTACACTGTACTACGGGATAATTCCCATTGCCATTGGAAGGTGTAGTATGCAGTTGATCCCTACAAGAGCTATGCAGAGGGAGGATTAGCCGCGATGGCTTGGCGGGCTTGGAACGTAGCGTGCAGTCGACGTGTTCAACTCCAGGTAAATGTCCGTGTGCATGCTGACTCGACGATAGGATCTTGTTGGGGCTGATCCGAACAAGGCGGTTATTGATTTTTTGTAATTCGGCGGATTGGAGGAAGGCCTTTAACGAGATTGTAATGCTTGACAACCACCATGAAAGGGGCCGGAGTCTGTACACGTTGTGGGGAGGAACTGAACGATTGGATTGGTACATAATAAGCCCCTGCTCAGGAGTTGGTAATCAATTGCAATTATGTGATTAACTCCTGGCAGTTCGCTATCTGATTAGATATGAAATTCAACCAATGACGTCCTGTAATTAATCTCCGGGACACGTTCCATTGTAGGTACACCCTGTCCCGCGCTCTTTCTCTGTTCGCTCTCCTCCTCCACTATGGCCACAGGATGTGCTCTCCCCCATCGGAATAAACCCTCACCCTATCCCTCCACCACACAAGCACACGTACATACCGTAACAGAATAGGCTAACATATTCACTCATAATTCAGTCTGTTTTATAAATGACATCATGTCGTAGTTCTTCCGACTTATAACTGGTTGCTGTATAACCGGGGAGGAGTGAATTTGGATTCCAAACATATCTATTTTCTCCTCGTCAATTCTATAATACTCTCATGTGGAGCCACAACTAGGATAATGTAAATTCCCCTGATTCCGCGTCAGCTTGACACGCTGTTATATGAAGCCAGATTTAGCACCCTGGGTCCAAGATTCTATCAAAGTTCACTTCTGCTCATCTGAATTCAACTGGGCAAGAGTTTCTTCTTGCATATTACTTCTCGTGTAGGTTACTATGGATGTCCTTCTAGAGGATTCCCTGGCTCCAAGGCTCGAAAGTTAAATTTGGAAGCTAAATCTCACATGTTCGCGAGGATTTTGCCGATGATAATACTCACATTGCATACTTAACCATACGCATACGAACCTATCACTTTGATGTCATGGTGGAGTAAAAATGATGGACTTAGCATGACACTACTAGTAGAGGTAGTGGTAGTGATAGTCCTAGGAGCTGAATGGGAGGAAAGGATTTTCCTACCAAAGCTCTCTAACTGGTCGTTATGACAGCATCCGTATATACTGAAGGATTTTAAGATCAAACCTGGGCCAGGGTCGAAGCAGAAGGATTTTGAAAGAGGGAGTGGGGAGCGGGAGGACAAAACCGGTGCTGGGGGAAAAAAGAAAGGATTTTCACAGATTCTCAGGTGAGCGTGTCGTGCCAGGAGAAGTGAAAAGAAGGCCATGTGTTCCACGGTTGAATGATTTAGTCTGCAAGCCCCGAAAACATAGGCATATATATATATATATATATATATATATATATTAGCCTCCCTTCCCTTGTTCATACTCTCCCTTCAACTCTTATTAATAATACCGAGTTTTGTTGATGGCGGAGTTCCTTCGTGGGACATTTGTGCAGAGAAACGTACGCAGACGCATTTGGATAGGATATGGTATGTGTCCGTCAATGGGTAGGGACCGTGCCAGCAGATGAACCCGTCGGAGAAAGAATACACACGCGGGCAGACCAACCAACACAACAGCCTCCACTCACATAACGAACCTGTTAGTTACATAAACCTGTGCAATGACGGCGCTGTCTCTATAGATACCAAAACACAGGCACAGATTTCAATGGAACTGGAGTGAGCCATTGCATAGGTTTCTTCATGTAGGTGGAGGCTACAGGCTCTCCGGTAGAACAAGCTGAAGGAAACAACTGTAGAGTTGACACATTGTTTGGTTCACCTCCGTTTCTTGCACAAACTGTGAGAACAAATTTGTGTTTTTACAGGGGTCGTTGTAGTCATCGTTCCCTCTCATTTATGACGACCCAGTTTGGACCGTATACTAACATCACCATCCGAAATCCTCCTGAATACGCTTAAAAATATCTCGAGATTCAAGTAAGATCTTTAGTACACCTCGTACAAATGAAGCACAAACTCAAGGAATAAGTGTCATTCGCATGACTTTCGAACCATTCTAGCACCTAATAGGGGGTGAGAAACTATTCCAATATTGTATACCTGTACCTGTGCAATACTCCCCACAATTGGATGCTTCATTTTAGAAACCTCCGCGGTATGTCAGTATGCTAGTTTTGCACGACCAAGTCTATGATATTCCGAACTAATTATTAGCATGATTTGGGACTTTGATGCCGGGCGATGACGAGTACTTGGAACAAATCCGTGCTCATGAGCTTACTTATCAGGATTCAAGTGCGGTGGATTTAATTCCTCTCACCATATACACAAATGATAGGCTGGGGTAAAGCCGGAGTGTGAAGGGAAAGGGTTACTCAATTGAAATAAAGTCTTTTGAACTTACCGACGACATCCGTGCGATGACTCTGCGCGTTTCGTTCGATATATTTGCAAGTATTCTTTCCTTTCATTCTTTTTTTCCTCCTGTCATTACAGACACTTGAATGGAGATGGACGGAGAATAGTGGGTTGCCTTCAAAGGCGCATCGCCTCATCGTCTCTCGGCACGGGAAGGGACAGCCTGGAGGAGGAGGACTTTACATTATTGGATCGGCGGTAAATGGACGAAGAGTGTATTTAGGGAATCATCGGCTGCAAACCAGCGCCGACATCAAGTGTACAGTGTGCGAAGAGTTTGGAACGGTGCCAAAGAACAAAGCTGTTCTCTCTAAGAAGTCTTTGCATGTCATAACATGGGCCAGTTTAATCATGGAGCTTGACGTATCATCACCATGGATTACCTTACTGAGTCTTCATCGCGGAGACCAAATTGACCGCAGAGTCGTGGGGAGTACATGGAACGGAACTCATCGCCGGCTAGCTCATTACACTTTTTGAAAGGGAGACAGGGTTGCTGCGGGAGTGCAGCCTTGTCGCACAACCACTGAAGATTGTGGAAGACGTATCATCAGGATTAACTTCATCATCGTCATCATCATGACGCTACACTGGGAAAAACTCTCTCCCGCCGAATTCCAACAACTTCATGACTTTGCCTCTTGTAAGTATAAAAGTCCCTCTCGAGTTAATGCAGATTCTTGGAATTTTATCAGGAGAAAGCCCGGGATCAGGGGGAGGCTAATGGACGTGCAGTATAGGCTGTCGGAAAGGAGTTGCATTTAGATGAGGCCCCTTCTATCCATCCATCCGACGTGAGGGCTCGTTTCACAGGGCCGGCAACATCCACTCTCGTACACACACGATCTCGTACAGGAAGGAGTCTGGGCATCATTATTCCAAGGCAGATTAAGGAGCACTGAGCTCGCGGGGGAGTAAGTATTTTAAGAAGAATCCCCCGTCCGCGCCTATCATCCATTCAGAATGGATGACATCCCTTTTTACCTCAGCGGAAGTATTTCATCTATCTATCTGAAGAAGTGAAAGGAACCGGAGCTCCGCGTCAGTGGACCTCGCCATAGCAGCGACGTATCAGAGTTCTAGAAACTTCTGACGAGTGAGCCAAGGTGTGGTCAGAGTATATGAGAAAGCCGTATTATCGTCCAAAAAACCTTCTCCGCACTGTCTTGGTGGAGGTGGGAGTGAGCTGTAACAGGAAGTGCAGTGACATAAAGTTTCTAAGATTCAACCCGCTTCAGGAGTGTCGTCTACACGAGCACCTACGCCTCCCGTCTCCCAAACACGTATGCATGGCACAAAGGATATGCCTCTAAAAGCCCGGCTCCTTCGTGAGGTTGAGACTATAAGGGGGGGGGGAATTTACATCTTACATGAGGCTTACATCCCCAAACTCCCCTCTCCCAATGCCCTCCTGCTCCATCGTGTCTGCGGTTGAGGACACTTGAAATGAGTGAGCAAGTCTCCGGGGCGCCGGTATTTTCACGGCAACGCTGCGGGATTCATGATGCAGTAGAAGCAGAGCAAAGTTTTACAAGGGTGTCTTGTACAAGGGCAAAATTTAATGAGCAAATCGGGTCGTCGACTCTGGCTCCTCTCTTTTACATACGCACAGCCGTCTACATATATACATACACATACGTCCGTCAGCCTTGCATGGCGTCATAGTAGGAAAAACCCTGAGAAAGTTTCTCAACTGGTTGACCTTTCACCTCCTCCAAGTGCGAATAGGATATTACCGGTTTATTCGCAGACGGGGAATTACTGTACATTAAGCTCCCGTCAAAATTTCCACTTACAAGTAACACCTAAAAAACCTCATGGAAGAAAAGGAGGATGAGGAGGGGGGTGGGGGTAAGAAACGTTGCATGTGCTCGGGATTTACAGGCTCCTCGCCTCAATTTTCCGCTCCACGCAGTAGCATTACTAGGATCGTGACGATGTGAGCCCGTGCGATTCCTGGACTATGGTGTGAGTATGAAGGGGAAACTAGGACAAACAATGGTCTTCTTATACTCTCATCCCGTCAAGGCTGGCTCAAGTGACCACTTCATCGACAGCCCATGTGCTACACGCTATTCTGAAGAGAATTACGCTGGGAGGAATTCCATTTGGCTGCCTTCTTTACCAGCAGCATAGGAGCCGCTGGGGTGAGAATTAAAACCTGACGAGGATACTAGAGAGCATTTCTGAGCATATTGGCCTCTTCCTGAGAGCTGCTTTATCTCCCAGTTCCATTATAGAAATCATATCACCTGCCCTCACATAAGAATAATTGTCCACCATTATCGTAGTCAATGGGACGACGAGAGCACCTTTTGACTTTTCCATTGGGAAATAGAAGGGTGGCGAAGACGTGATCCCTCCTCATTAATTTCCACGAGTCTTCCGCATAGCCGCGTGATCCATTGGTAATAAAAAAAAAGCTAGGGAAAATGTCAAGTGACACGAGGCGGTATGGACTTCCATGCACGCATCATCACCGTCATTATTTTATGGGGTCCGTCTTACCGCACGAGCTGAAATGACAGCGAGCACGATACATTGAGTCCAGGCCCACTCCAGCACCGTAGATCGTAGTGGCACTTGTATATACAGTGGGAAGATTGAAAAAAAAAACTGGGGAATAAATTCCAGCCCTTTCATTTCATTGGCCTTTGGAGAAAATACTCCCTCTCACCATTACCACTGCCGCCGTCGCTGTCGCCACATGACGCGGAGAGCATGTCGTTGCGGTGATGCTCTTATTACTAAAGACTCGGAGCTTATTAGAGGCGATACGATGGCTCGTTCCTGTACCACCGTTACATTCAGTCTGCACAGGATCGTGAGGAAAGTACTTCTCTGACTCCACTAATAGTACGAGACTCTCGCACTCCCCCCGCAGCATTATTTACCGAGAACAAATAGAAGGAGATGTCCGTGTACTCTTACACATACAGCCCTCTCCTCGCTGAACCGTAAGGAAGCGCGGGGCATCAAGAACGAAGGGATTTTTATGCCCAACGCGACATGTTATACGGCCTTCCAGAAGGACATGTGCGCCACGAGTTACCGAGATAGACAGAAAAAACTATTTCCAATCTCTTGTCGTCGCGATCCCCTTGAATATATGCATAAAATATC
>WJFA01002913.1:0-14347 GCA_009870155.1 Pseudobourletiella spinata | reverse complement strand
GCACCATGGTGTTCGATTTTCGACTCCTACCCAGTATATGATCCTCCCACCGAGTAATTACCATTCCGCGCCGCACTTCAGCATTCGGTCTATTCTGGCGGGAAAGACGAATTATTTTGTGGTGCTACGGCGATTCGGCTGTAACTCATCAACGGGTCAACCGAATCTAGTCATTTTTCTTTTAAAAGATAGAGAATTAAATTCTCTAGGATAGGTTTTCAGGATTTTTTTCAAACGTGGAATAGTTTTTCCACAATTTCAAAACGAAGGTCAAACTGAATTTCGTTTAACTTCAAACTTTTCAAAATTTGTAACTTTCTTTTCAAATTTTGAAAAAACTACGCAAGATACCTCAATCATTTCAAAACCTGTCTTAGAGAATCAAACTTTCTATCTTTTGAAACAAAAATTACTCGAATTGGCCCACGCGTTCATGAGTTGTACGCATTTCGCTGTGGAGCCATTTCTGGAGCGCCTTTATGGTTACATAATATGAAATAACTCTATACCTTGTGTACTTCCCTAAATTGTAGCAGTTTCACTGCAGTGGGCATTGGATTGAGAGGGAGCAAGGGCAAATATATAATTATGGAAGGAATTCAACGGTCTGTATCCGCAGCAAGGGTTCTGTAGATGTTCTAAAATTGTGGTACATCGTGAATACGGAGGAAGCAGGAGTTGTGAAGGTGATCTAAATCTTGAGCGATTTGTTCCATGTATGTGTCAAGAAACTGTGCAGGTAACTTAGATTGGTGGCGTTTTCTCCTTCAGTATATTTAGTAAAGTTCCCGCGAACTTCACCATACGTCTGCATGCACGCCAAGGGTTGTGATGCGTGATAGCATCCTCATCTGGGTGTCGGTGGTTGTATTCTTTAGTGATTGTGTGAATGCCGTAGTAATCTTGGGCACGTGTGGGTTTATTCGTGTGTACGTGTCTATGTATTCATGTGGACATGTGTGCGTGTAATCGTGCTTGCATGCATGTAGATGCATGTGTAGTTGTTCGTTCGTACGTGTTTGTGCGCACGTGTTTGCGTGGATTCCTTTTGGTGTCCGTGTATATTCATGTGTACTTGTCTGTGCGTAGTCGTTCATATGCGTGCATTCATTTGTACGTGTTTTTGTGGATTCGTGAATGTGTGTTTGTGTGCGTAGTGGCACTCGTGTTCTTGAAAAACGATCGTCTGCGATGGCATGCGAACAGGAACAGACAGTGTCAGAACTGCTGCGTATATTACTCTGGCCCTCGGAAGTGATTTCCGAAATGCTATAACCGTCAAGTGTTACACACATATGTAGCACGGAACCTGTGTGGTGCATGGTATGTAGTCCCAAACCAGACAGGTGTCCGAGTGGAAAGGAACGAGTCGTGATGTGATATCTATCCTCAAAATTGCAGCAAACATTGAGGTAGGTGCCCGCTGTCCGCCTTCCCTTACCCACGTGTACTCATATGTCTCGTAAAACTCAAGTCTTGACGGTAAAAAGCCCGTAGCAAGTGCATGCACAGTACAGTACATAGTTGCAGAAGGTCGACAGGAGAGTTATAGCACTTCTCGCCTAGATTTTACAGGGGCAAAGCCAAGCTTTGAACCAGTTGACATCTTGTTGAGCTTCGGACTTCGGATATATGACTTTTCTTCCGTAGCCTCTCAGCTTTATCTTGGACACAGGCTGAATGGAACACCCGTGCATCTCCCTTCACATCCTGTGTGTGGGCGGTGCAGCTCGACACTATCAGAGATTTGTCCAAATCGGAACATTATTCAATATCGTAGATTCATCTACACAGGAACATTTTCCTATTTGGGAAAGAGTTGCAACGAGCAACTACGGGAGTAAGGAATTCCTTCCGTCTACCATGTATTTCCAAAGATTGCACATTTATTTATGGCTGTCGGAGTTTCTTCTCTCGTGAACCCACAAAAATCGTTAGGGTCGTTCCACCTGGTACATTGTTTTTTATTTTTGGAATCCATACTCCTGACTCCCTCGTTTGTTTCAATGTAATTTAGTTCAGTGTTCAAACATTCGGTTGAAACCACCCAAACTCCTAACCTATCAAAGCCCCTGTAACATGTGTTTGAAGCACAGTAATTTTAATTCGAAAACTCTTCTCGCTCAGGCTCAAAATTGACGTGACTGGACAAAATCCGTAATCAGTGCGGTCAATCGTACGAGAGAGATTAAAGAAAGTCTCGTTACTTCATTCCGACCCGGTAGTATCTTAGCCAAAACGTGTGAAACCTTGAATCGAAACATATGTCGGGAGTCGACGTCCAGGATACCCCATTCTCCATTACGCTTCTCCGTGTGTCTGTGTTTTTTAGGAAAAATCGTCGGGGGAAAATACCTGGGAGTGCGGCATAGCTTTGAGCAATTTCCCCCCCTGAATTTAATTTGAGCTGTGGGGCACGTCTTCGGCGCGCTCGCTCATTTGAACGCCCATAGCATACCTCATTAGTTTCACAGCAGCAGGGATCCTACTAAGCTGCAACTGTGTTAGGGGAGAGTAAATGAGGAGAAATGTCCAGAGCGAAGCTAGACCTTGCCTCCCGTCTCCTCATTACCGTCCACGATGACGGTGGGGGGTATGAGAAAAGTGCACACGTCTAGTCTCCTTTATATGTGAGCTCCATCCTAATGCACAGAGAGTCCGGGGTGGGGAAGAAACAAAAGTGTGCGTGAGCACCTATATATGGCCGTCGTACAGAGTTGGCCCCCACCAGGTTTCATCCTTCAGCGCATTTTGCCCGCTTTGAAGTGAGAAAATAGGAGTACGCACCCACAACATTAACTCGCCCATCAATATTCTTTGATAGTCTCCAGTGTATGTGTGGTTTTGTGAGCGCCAATGTACATATATGTATATATATACATGCGATAAGTGTATGCTGGCGTGTCTGCGTCTGATGAGTCAAGGTGTGAAGTGAAACTTTGAGGCGAAAATCAGTAGGCTCAACTTTTGTCACTAACAAGCTGCTAATCAAATCCCATCCATCCTCGGTGGCTTCCGCAGTTTGGAAACTTCGATAAAATTCCCAAAGCAGCGCCCAGAATGCTGATAGGAACTTGTTGAGAACCCGACACAGACACGCACACATACGCTCACTTACACACTACAACTCGCACACACTCGGAAGATTCACCAATTTTGGTTCCATTTCGGCGAAGCTGCTAGCAGGCGAAATATCCTATCATTTGCGCTCCAGTCCCTCGTGAAATGTATCTCCGTGAGAGCTCAGCTCAGATGGGGCTAATGTGAAAATGTGCGGCAAATTTCAGATGAGAACAGAGCATCCAGCGTTCTATTAAGGTCAGCCAGGTTACTTTCCACATGGATAGGTATATACGCTGCACACTACTATGTTCACATGTGTTGCTATTAGCAAAAGGATGATGATTTTTCATTGGCAGGAGCCGCCAGTGTTTTGGACGATGGCCGGACGCGTGGTACCGCGGTTCACCATCCAAGAAGTTAGAAAATTGCCTGCGGTAATGCAGAGGGAAAGTTGCTCCATCATCATCTCACGGTGGTAGTGGAGGTTTAGTTCAGATTCTAGTAACTTGTAATTACGAGTTAATGGAAGGTAACAGTAGTGCTCGGAGGGTAGCATTAATTACACGAAGGGGAATGGAGGGAGTGTGCACTCAATGTTTCCCGCACGGCTCTAAGTTTCCATTTTCATGATACAGAGGACGATTTCTTTAAATAATTTTGGCTCCATTCCATTCAGGCACCGTTCAGCACGGAAAGTTGGTGGTATATGTAAAGTTCAATTTCATTTTAAAATTTTACGGGAAAACTGTAGGTATCAGATTGCCTTCTGTATATAGTTTAGTATTTGTGCGGTATGATTTAGCTTATGAAAAAACTGGCGTAAGCTATTTTATAAAAGGTATATTTACAGCGTTTCTCATCCCCCCACCCCAAGTTTTCATTCCAGACTTCCCACAACCACCGCCGCTGCAATGGCTCCGTCATAACATGATTGTTCACTGGGACAATTCCCTCCCCTAACTCCGGATATCGGATGCTATGAAGAAGATGTTGAAAGAGGTAAGAACACTTCCCCCGTTTTCTGTGCATATATGTCTACATACTACACGTGCACCCGGAGGGCAACGGGCAAAGGGGCGTCACTGGGGGAAGAACGTCGTTCAGAGGGGACTCGAGCATTTTACCGCGACTCTGGGGATCAGCCAAGGCCGGTCGAAGGTGAATGAATAACATATATGCATGCATAGAACTTTCAGGCTGGGATGTTGGGCAGGTTTCTCCGACTCACCACCACCGACGTCGCAGTCCTCTGCTGCCGCCGGTAACGTGCGAGCAGATGAGATTTTTCACCACAGCCGCGTATCCGTTTTCCCGCGCTCTTCTCCTCAGAGATTAGCCGCCGCTGATCTTTTCCTCCGCCTTGTAAAGTAAATAGCGGAGGCGCCCCTTTGCTAATCCCTCAAGAGAAAAAGGGGCTTGGGCGTGGAATATTTATCACCATGGGCACTGCGGTCCCGCTACCCTCTGACTGCGATACTGCACATACAGAAGCCAAAACACACACACACACTTGTTTTCTTGGAAAAAAATTTTAAATTAAAATTTGCAAGGGGCTAGACCCATTCATTTGCTTCTATTTTCCCTGGACTACCCTTAAAATCTTCGCTCCGAAAGAGCGAGGTAAGTGGATGAAGGCGGGATGAGATTTGTGCAGTGTGCTGATGTACGCGAGTAAATAGTCATCATTCTACAAACAGGGCCTTGCATGAGGACAACCATGGCAACCGTGGGCCTGTTTAGGGTGCGGTGGGGGTGGGAGAAGTTAAGTTTCCACCCAGCCCCTCATTTACTACGATTACTACGACGGCTGTGCTGTAACTGCAACACTAATCCCACTACAAATATAATCTCACATGGTAGCAAATATTTCCACCCGAATCAGTCTCAGCTTCCACACAAAATCCAATTTCCCTGAATGACGGACTCAAATGATGTGGAGGAAGAGAGCGATTATAAAATTTATATACAAAGCAAGAGTCGTATATCAGCGGATTAGATGAATGACAGTGCTATTCTCACCATAGTTACACTCCAAACTGGGAGGAGAGTTTCTGTGAGAGTTTCCCTTGGAAATTTCTAGAAGAAAAGTTGATGACGAAATGTTCACTGCTTCACTCCTGCTCTGGCTTTTGTGGCGAGTTGGGGGAAACCAACAAGCCTACGGTTCCACTTATATGAGAATCAGCCGCCAGCGTATTGCTCAGTATGAGCCTTCCTCATCAGCAACAAATGATGTCTGTAGTCATCCGTCGAACTTTCCACCCGCACTACCTTATATTGAGCCATAATTCAACCTCAGGCCCCACCTGTCTACCGCGGCTACAACTTGGTAATAAAAATTTACCCTTCAGGGTCAAGTACATAGTTAGACTGATGGAAGGGTGCGCATTGTCGTAGAGTATCATGCTCTGCTCTAACAATTTCGCTTAATTTCGTTCTAATGGTATCACCAGGCGAGGAATCTATCACAATACTTGGCCGATGAAGCAGCACAGGGAGTGCCTTTGATTGGTTACATAATTCTATACATCATCGTGGTACATTTACACGGTAAAAAAGAAGCATTTCGGTTACACAACTACAACGTGGTGAAGACATGTGACATGATTGCTAATAATTATTTCTGAAGTCCTTCGCTCCATCCTAAAATTCATGGAGTGCTTGGTGGGCATGATCCTCAGCGAGAAGCTATAATCCGACTATGGTTCACTGCAGAAGAAGTGAGAGCTATTATTGAGACTCGGGTGCAATAGATCGTGCAATATTCAATTCCTCACCGGGACATTGAAGATGAGACTTTCGTGAAGGCAGAGGGAGTAATAATCATTGAAATAATTAGAGGAGAATCCAGTTCTGCGGAAGGCGTGAGTAGACTTCGATTTGAGTCTAGCTCTTCCCATCAAGGTTATGATGATGAAGACGATGGAAAACCATGCTGAAGAACGACACTGATGATGCTTCATTGCTGTTGGGATAATCCGAAACGATTCTACTTGGGAAGAATTTTCCATCGGAAGTAGATATAGACTGACGTCAATCTTCCACTGCATGATTCATTAAGAATAGCTCTACTGCATTATGACCATGAGGCAGACGAAGTAAAAGCGCAGTCTCTGTGCAATCTGATGCCATCGTTTGTTGTAGTGTAGAGCTGTGTACCGCTAGCCAGTTTCTTGTGTATGCTTGTGTAGGGTTTCTCCCCAGAACCAGAACCTTCAGATTCAATCCATTCAAAAGTAAACTGTTTCCATCCTATCAGTGGTGTGGGAATGAAGTAGTGTGCTGTGTCAGGGATGACCGAAGTTGATTCATGACAGCAGCACAAGGCTTACTCGCCCATATTAACCATGGCCGTGACCTGGGATCATGAAGTGAGCCAGAGGGTGCTCTCCCATATGTTTCATGCCTGTCCGGTTTTGATTGATCTCTCAGGATTTAATAAATAATGTAGGTTCTCCAACCCTTAGCCTTTATATCTGACAAAGTCTCAGAGGCATTTGGGGAATCGATGAGCTTGGATTGGACCGGATGGTGTGTGTATGTCGGTGCCTGTGTGCTGGCTGGAACATGTCCGTAAGGGCATCATAAAGCTCGGAAGTGGCTGTTTGAATCAGGATTTACTGGTGAGCCGCTCTTGCGGAAACGAAACTGGCACATGACATTTTCTCCCCCTAAAAAATTCCTGAGAACACGTTTGGCTTTCGGGATTAAAATAATAAGAGCGCGTTGTTGAATGTTGTCATGGAACATTCACTTCTTCAAAGCTGCTGTGACGAGGCTTTGAAATAGTCGTCAAAAACTTGCCTCCAAGAAGTGCAAACTCAGAGTAGTTGTAGTTTTAGTGGTTATTTACCCAGCTTCGAGTAACGAACCTCCCACATAACCTTCACGTACGGCAACGGATTTTGTCGAGATTTGTCCAGAGCTGACATCAAGGCGGGTAGGTTTTGAGAAGGGCGAGTTGAGTGAAAAACTTATTTTCTCAACTCTCTCCGGCTCACGGTACATGGTCTAGTCGACAAGTAATCCCTGTTGGGTTCGTTTACTCCCCAGTGTTTAAGCACAACTGAGGCTGTACATAGTCGGACTGTGCTAATAAGTAAACACGCTGTCCGAATCTGGTTGGTGAAAAGAAAAGGAGAGAAAAGATGTCGTGCCAGTCATGGGAACAGCGGAGGGAGCCGAAAAAGTTTCACTTGGAGTCCCTTGGGAACCAATCTTGAGGTCAGAGCCAACAGTTACTCTGTGATGTGGTCATAGCTTGCGTAACGAAATCAGACCTCATGCATTCCCCTTCATGATGACCTGGATAGTGTCCATGTACACTCGCCACCGTAAGCGGAACTCTGTCTAACTGAGATTTTGGTGGGATTTTTCTCATCGCGACCTTCTGGATTTGATTGCAATTAATTATCCTTGCAGTTCCAGACTGGAATGGGTTAAAGTAGGTCACTCGTGAGTAAAATTCATGGCACATTCAAACCAAGTTTGTAATTCTGAACGTTTACCATGGTGTAAAGTTGGAAATTACTGGATATTGTAATAACCACAAACCGCAACAAATTCGGAAACATTCCGCTCATCTACGGTATCTTCTCATGTGTACCGGGTGTTTCGTAACTTACTTTCCATTTCCCATCTCTTGTAGTAATATGTATCTGATGGGTAATAATGGTCATATAGGTTTCGAGGAGCCATTATTTTCACATTAAATGTTTAGACGTACATATGTGACTTCCAATTTCGGCCTACCATGTGTCATTTGCAAATTTTGTTTCAGAAGTGCTGGATTGAACACTTGCGGGTCCGAAGGACTGTTTTACTTGGATAGATCTAAGTGAGGTTCACCGAGTTCCAAGCTAGGTGGGAGAAAAAAGGGGGAAGGAAGGGTACGGAAGGAAGGCAAATGACGTGTACGCTTTTGAGCCTAATATCCTTCAACTTCCACAGAGATGCGAAAAGGACGGGGAAAATATTTCATCTATTTTTACAATCACAGAAACAGCTAGCCGTCCGAAAATATGATACTCCATACCCTTGTTAGTATAATACCAAAAGTAAACTCGCTTCCCCTCCATTTTGTACGGTAAATCAATGCAATTCCCACTTCTCTAAATCCCTAGGTGTTTGCGTATGTTGAGATTCTTGACATACACAAGATACAAGGTCGGAAAGAAAAATAAACCCGACTGCGAGAAAGAAAAGAATCAAAAGTTGGAGGAAACGCTTTTTCTTAACCCACTCGTACTTATATGCCCCCCCCCACACAAACATACACACATACATATACACATGAGATGGATACCATATCAGTCACAACTATACAAGGATCTGAAGTAAAGAGGCTGTTTGAGGAAGTGGGATTCTCGAGTGAAATTTTTTTTGACGTCCATATTGAATTCCATTGCCCCTACTTGAACATGAAGACCGAAATCGTATTACATAACGTTCTATCGAGAAACTTTTCCTCTCCACCAACAACGGCATGGAAGGATGATGAAGGAAAAGGGCCCTCTGATATAAAACCGAGGATGATCAGTTCAACCAATCCGTTAAGACTTCAGTTCCAAGTCGTTGCACAAAATATTTCAAGAATAAACTCGAAGCTCGAGGGATTTCATATATATCAGTCCGATGCCGTTATTATTCCAACGTTGCCAAACGCAGGCCAAATTTTCAAAAGAGTTTTAAAATCTTGAATAAATATTCAATTCCCGTATTGCATCCCTTCACCACTGGCCTCCTCGCAGCCCGCTCTCACCAGGATAAGGGAGAAACGTGTGATACGTGATGTGCGTTCTTTTCCGAAACAACTTTGGAATCTTGAATGAAGGATACCTAATTCATAAATTGTCAGTTTCCATTTTACAGTTGGTCAAATGTCGATTAGGCAAAAACTCTGATTATCGACGACTAGATTATCGAGGAGTTTTGCGCTCCGATATGGCCAGTATATTGAGCGCATTCGCAGTCGATATTTCTTAATATTACTGAGGCGTCGAAAACCAAATACATGCGTGTATTCTTATGAGATGGATAAAAACTTGCCATTATATCACTCTCATGTTTATTATCGGTGCTATTTTGGTCGGGTCATTCCTTTGCAAGGGAGGGTAATTGAGCACCCTTATATATCGACATTTTTCACACCTAAACTAAACCAAGTGCGTAGAATTCAGAAGAGAGTTTAGGATCGAAAATTTTGATGTTGTCATCGCTCATTCGTGATGTCACTGCCATTGGTGAATTGATTCGAGGGACAAGAAAGAGAGTAAATACGCACGTTTTGCAGAAGCAGAGGCTGAAATGTAAAAGAACTTATTAATGCTGCAATATTGGGGGCACTGATTGTGTTTTTATGTGACATTTGCACTGCTGTTCGGTTGTGACCACAGTTTAAAAAAGGAGGGTTCGAAAGTGGTCTTCAGTGTAAAAATATTTATCATTGTGAGAATAGAGGAGAAAGGTTGGTAAAATGACGTGAAGTAATGTAGAGACTAAGTAATTGGAACGTCTTTACACAGCTCAATACTGTCTTGTTATCCTGGTATGGTTGATGAAGTGATGTGGACTCGAACCATCACCGTCTTTTGTTGCTAATGTTCTTTTCATTCTATATAATAAATGTTCCAGTTTGCAAACCTACCACCTGCCTGGTGGGGGACATGTTCATGCCCCCTCTCGTAGTTCCTCATCAATTTGTAATGGAATGGTCGGAGAGTATTGATTATAAATCAAAATTAAGTGTAAAACATGGGGAGTGGAGCAGGGATTGGGATCGATTGAGTAGATTGTACTGGACCTTGGGGAGTCCTCGTGGTGACAGAGAATGGTAGTGGTGACGTTTCCTGAAAAAGGTTACACTTAATCAAAGTTTATCGCTTGGGTAATCCATTCCCTCACACTCTTTTTTCTGCCAAGTGTCCTCCTGGAATATTGTAGAGATTGGGCGGCATACTGCGTGGGCGGTTAGCAACTGCCAAGGAACAGCGGATTCAATTTGTCCACCAATACAACCCCGGCCACGAAGTGTCTCCACCACAAGCTAAGGATCGTTAATCGAGCTACGAAGTGTCGTGGTCCGAAATGAGATTCAGATCATGGTGGTTGTGCGAAGCAGTTCCGTCTGCATCCCTATCTCTTCCGTTCCTCCCCGCGACTTACGGGATATGGATTTGGAAAAGTCTTTTAGATTAAAAAGTATTTATTTTTCAGAAGTCACCCCTCCCGGACTTGGTCGAACGCTGGACCGGACCGGACCATGGATCACATGTTAGGGATAGTGTGAGGGGAAGGGATGGGAACAGGCCTGTACAGAGGGAAGACTACTACTACACCGTACTAATTCACGGAAAGTTCTCCCATTAGCGTCACCCACCTCACTTCAATCAGTTCCTTATCGTCAAGCTGCATCAATTTTCTTTAAGAAGTCCCTCTCTGGAAATGAAATCGAGTCCTCCTTCACAACGTCCTCCCATAGCTAAAGCCCCCCCTCACTAACCAACCCGCTCAGCACCGAGCCCAGTTACCCTGAGAAACTATTGAAGAGGATGGAATCGTAATTGCTTTACTCTTGGGTGGAATGCAAGTTTGGTCGAGGCTCACTTTTTCCCATCCTGAGCTACACCTACGTGAGGAGCCCATCACACTCGTTTTCGCCGTCGTTGTCCCTGTCTTATGTGAGCCCTACTGTCTCTATATGGGTGTCTGTCCTACGTGTGCTGCAGTGTGTCTATGTGTCTATCTGTCTGTTCGCTAGAGAGAAGAGGAGAAGTTGGTGCACGGGAGAGGAAGATACATTTGAGGGAGACGTCCGCGTGGGGAGCCTTATAAGCCCTGGTTTTCCTCAAATCCATAACTATTGTGTTGGATTCCCAACCAGTGCGGAAGAAAAGTTAAAATGCGATTGATTTTACGCTCCGCAACCTTCCATTGTGGCCCGTAACAAATTCCATCAGCTCTAGTTCTCTTCCCGGCAAGCTCAGCTAAGCGCGAGAGCGAAAGAGAGAGGAGTGAGAGAGAGAGAGACGAAAACGAACAAGGAGAGGAGAAAGATGCTACCACCACAACTACTGTTTCGCCTTAGGCTGATGCTTTTGTAGAGCTGAATTTCTTTTCCCTCCCATATGGATGCTGCCAATTAACGTTTCGCCGTTGTCGAATTCATTAATACGGAAACACTTCTGCGCCACTCCATCCTCATTTCCCAGCTCTGACGACCCACTAAGGAAGCTCCATCAATCTATCCGTCCATGCCATTAAAGTTCTGTCCTTGTCCTCCTGCGCCGTCAACACGCGGCGGTGGCGTGACCTCCTCAAAGCACCCTTATGCTCGGACCGTTGGAGGAACGAAAGGATTTACAGCAGAAAGTATGACCAAAAGAAACAGTGTTCTGTTCTAGCCAAGTTCAAAGCCTTGATTGATTTGATGAATTTTTCAACGAAGCCATCTTCATTTAAATCCCATTAGAACCTCTCCCTGAATCAAACATGTTGACATGCAAGTTTAATAAGGACTCGGTCAAAGTTAGCAAGCCTTATTTGAAAGTAGGCTCTGTCTGTGATTCTTTGCCTCCGTGTCGGGCACCTTCCTCCAAAGAACTGGCCGAACCTTCCTCGTCGTCATTTTGTGATGAGGAAACGGAGGAGGTTGGGAGCTCCGTCGAAATGTGATGAAGGAAAATACAAAATAGATATTTTGGACTTACCGGTGAACTTTACTTTTTGTAGGTATTTCAACAGCTCCATCCCATCAATCGGATTCATCCGCTCGCAAATTTTGTTGGTGCCGTTACATTCGACAGCGTGCATGTCCCTGCGGAATAAGATCAATCAGAGTGAACTTACTTTGGACCCGGCCTCTTCCTTAGAATGTTACCCCCAGATCCGGTGGGGAGGAAAATTAAGACGAAAATTGCAATCTTTATCTCCTTTAAAAGTTTAAGGGGACATGGGAGGGAAGGAAAAAGGCAGGAGAGGAAGGCCTCAATTTTCTCTCATCGCTTCATGCGCGGAGACGAGAAAAACCTAAAGGTACGGGTTGTAGTTCACACCGAAATTCTGCTGTGAGTGAGCATGTGTGTAATAAATTGTCTCATTTTGAGTGTCATAATTAAAAACATACTTGAGTGCCCAGGCAAAGGCCATCACGGCATCCGATACGTACTGGAGCTGAGCTTCAAACGGGGTGTTCTCTGGGGTGAGACGTTCCTCTCCGGTGCACAGGGTCTTGTAGTTCTCATTGTACGGCGTCCTTGACGAATTTGGATACTTGCAGGAGAAATGGTGCTCCCAGAACTCTGAATAAACGAGTGTCAAAGGAAGGGCGATGAGATTTGACGAGAGCACGTGCACACATTATTGCCTCCTCTCTCATCTCATATGCAGCAGCTCTTATCCTCATGTCCTTCGTACCATTTGATTTCAGACCTTCCATCTCAACTCGTAGAAAAATACCTACCCAGCAGGAGAGTGTGGAACCTCCACTATTATGCTCCATGCACCGAGCGCTAAAGTAGTAGTGCTCCTTCCACATACTTTGAAATTCACTTCCCACTAAAAGAGTATGGCCCTCTACTCTCATTTGGGTCTGTTCATACCACCGATAGGTGTGCAGGAACTGCCACCAACTCACACACAACTCCCACCAGCAGCATAAACGCGACTGGAATAGAGCGAGGGTACCAGCACTTGCCAAGTTGAAATCAGGCCTCACCCGGACTTCAACGCATCATTTCTCTTTTGCGCGCACGGCCGAAACGGTCACATGAAGCCCAGTAAATTGTGATCTACCTGAAACTAGGAAATAACCGATCCGCAGAGCCTTGAAACTATAGTTTGGTTAAGGGAGGACAAAATGGGAAATTAGATAGGATGAAGCGATGCGGGGTGAAATAAATTAGATAATTACTTCATCTCTCCTCATGTACCAGTAATATCACCCTTCATACTCAGTGAGTGCAGGTCTGTTTATGTCCTTCACTATCGTTCCCATAATGGGAGCACTCATTCCATCTCAAAATAGGTCAACTGCAAGCTACACAGGCATAGGGGCACACATGCCTTACAATTTTGAAATTCATCGCTGTGTTAGGGCGGTATGTCACTTTATAACCATCCCATTGGTCTTATCCCTAGGAGGGTTTTTACACGAGGCAATATTGGAGGTTCCAACCTCTAGACGTGGACCGTCGTTGAGGACACAAGCTTTGGAAAATATTTGGGAAATTTTCATCACAAACAACCTCACCACCAGCTACGTACCCTCGCTCAGGGGAACTCCATCGATTCTGTATGTGACAGTGAAATAAAGGAGGAGGATCTTCTGGGCTGAATTTAAAACTATATGATAAGAGTGGTGGTCCCTAGATAAAGTCTAATAAACGGAATCCGTGGGAAGGGGCTACTGGGTCTGGATAAGTTTTCTCCCCACGGATAAGGGAGTGCAAGGGGTGGAGGGTAAAACTTTTTCTCACTATCGGGTCCACCAAGTACCAGCATATGTACTTAAATGTATGCACTCGATTTTTCCACCAATAGTTTTGTTCTTCCTCTTGGAAAAGGACGCGGAGAATCTGCTCTACCATGTCTCCTTTGTGTACAGTCTTGGAGAAGAACTACAGCAGCAGACTGCAGACGAGTCGACGACACAACTTGTTGGGCATAAGCTGATTTTTTCTACACTTATTTTATCGTTCCGCTCCCAAGTCGTAAATGACACGTTTCTCATGTATATACATACATATGTATATACACACAAACGCAGCTCGCGTATTGATCGGAGGCAAAGTTCCCGGATCGACCCTACTACCTTATTCCGTCCAGCTGACTCCTTGTCTGCAACCCAATATATTTCTGAGAAGGCGGTCACAGGAACCACATATCCACACACACGCACGCACGCACACACACACACACACACACACACACACACAGACCCAACACAACAAGAACCGTCTCACAAAGTATAGGAACGGAAGACGCGTATGTGTGTGCAGTATTACATTGTACAAACACGCATGCCACAAGTTTGGCAAACGGGCCGGAAGTCATACGGTAGAGTTTTTGGGAGCAGTTGCAGTTATAAAAGTATGGAGCAGCACTCGTAGAACCACTACGATTTCCAACTGTAGCATGTGGGAGAGCTGATATGTGTGCGTACTGTCCTTGAATTTCTATGGATTTCTTACTCGTGGGATTTGGTGGAGAAAAGATGAGTTCATGAGAAAGCTGTTTTTTCCTTCCCTGTGAATTTATTCCCTCAAAGGTACACATTAGTAGTTGG
>WJFA01002912.1:0-14347 GCA_009870155.1 Pseudobourletiella spinata | reverse complement strand
GACGGGAATGTCTCTCCCCGCTCCGACATTTATGTCTTCTCGAGTGGCCACTCACGTACACGGAAGTATATATATATATATATACGTCTGCCTACTCGCCCGCCTCAAGGCCCCATCCCCAACTTTTCAACTCTTCTTCAGTGCGGAAGGAGCAACTCTTTCCCTAACTTCCATCCATTTGTCTCACTTACGAGCTGTCCTCCGAGTGGAGGAGGAGGAACTACCATGTCCTTGGCTCATAAGTCTTTCATACAGTTGGAAATTAATTGGACAACAAGCTGTTTTCCCTCGAAAAATACCGAGTTGTCCCCCTGCTGATTTTTAGCTTGGAATAGGCGGCGCTGGAAATTACCCGGGAAACAAGTCATCAGAAACAGTCTAAAGAGTTTTGCAATTGGAGCTTATAGCCCTGCAGAATAGCAGCTCCATCATTCCCTCCACTAACTCACGCACTCACAGCCTCGCTCACAGTTAAGGTGTCAATCACGGGCCAATTTCCAACTTGGATTTTTCTCCGAAATAATGACACTATTTGCGATTCAATTCGGGCGCCAACACTAATTTACTCCCCAATTTCCCATGGCTTTCTTACTAAACATTCCTTATCAAGTCCGTACGTTTGGCTCAGTTCCCAATATGTCATGTTCAGAGAGGTTATATATAGCGGTAAATCCCTAATCAAGTGTTACAGTTGACCAAATTACGTGCGTCCCATTTTGTGTCCAGTTATCCCCTGTAATTCGTCCCAAACGTGCGTAGTGGGTCCATGTGCGCATATAATGTAGTGTGTATTTAGCCCACGCGTGTTTTTGATATCAATGACTTTTACAGTCGGGTTATTTTGGCACACATGCGTAGTAAACATGCCTCCTCATACGTGACATCATGTACATTTGGCGAAATTGCAACGCATTACATGCTGTGTGTGCGTGTGTGTGTGTGTGTGTGTGTGTGAAGCGCCAACTAAGAATTCCCCTTCACTCCCACGTCACCTTTGATTCCGTTCAGCTTGAAAATGTGTCATGATGCTTTGGGAGGAATGAGGAGCTCGATTTGGTAGAGTGAAAAAACCGAGAGCGCCACACTATTGGGAGCTCACTCATACGTACGAGTACAAACTCGTATGCACATATGGGAATACCAGGGATGCTTGCTCACACAGAGCGAATCTCTCCGCGCCTCCTGGGAGCCGTCCGTTCTAATTCCCTCCCGCTAACGCACACTGCATACGCGCGCAACGTGACGGTTGTACATGCTACTCCAGAAAAAATCCACATTCCGCGCGGACATCTCGAAATTGCAATGTCAACTTACATTTACGGTTTTGATGATAAAATCCTGGGAAATTCTGACTGGACTAACAACTCTTGGGTGTTGAGGGCAGAATATTTTCTGACAAAATATTCCGCATTAACACTCTCGCACTGGAATCGAGAAATCCTGACCTAGGTGTCTGTATGAACTACTTTGATCTACCCGGGATCGAAGTGATGGGATTTGGCAGTGGAATTTAATGAGGTCATGCACATGTGTTATCCTGGATGTGCTCAAATTTGTCCGTGCCATCCCAGTAGAACTGCAGACGTCAATGCTCAGTCAAGGACAGTGTCAGAACGGTTTGGAGAGGAGGGCGGCTGGGAGCATGTGAAAATGGGCTGGTGCGTCACGTTAAAAAGAGTGTGGCCATTCAAAGTAAGGAAGTCGGATGGAGGATGGTTCTAATCTAATTTTAGGATTTTCACTAGACTCCTGGTTTCTGCGGTCTCTACCACGAGATTGTCGTCTCCGTCCCACAGCACCAAGTTAGTGGAAGTGACTTGTCTCCCCTACTTTCCCCTGACAGTCCGCCGGTGGGTCCATATAGTAACGTCCCATACTGCTACGTGGTTTTTCCCACTCACTCACTCACTCGCTCACTCACAGTGAGCCGGCCATTTTTTAGCCGAGGCTAATGCCACTGCATATGTATGTATACGTATGTGAAATTGATTTCTTTTCCTCTGCCACCATGAGTAGTACATTCATTTCTATGCACTTTTTTGGTCCTCGTCCAACACTCCCACGTCCTCTCACCACGCGCACACACATCATCCTTGTTTTTGGCGGATTGGAAAAAAAGCCAGGAGCAATCTGAGCGGCAGCGTATGACCTGAATTCGTGAAACCAAACAGAGGGCAGGCGGACCATCATCCCGTCCAAGTGCACACATACACAAGAGAGTTAATGGATTATGCGGAGAGCACTCGCATACATAGCGGGACAAACTCGCTCTACTCTTACTGCCGCACCGCCGCAGAATCCACGGGCTATATACTTATACACTTGTGTATATGCATACATGCCGTGTACATGAACGAACGGGGACAGTCACCGCCTCTGTGTATGTGTCGACTGCGGTGTCCCTGGTGAATACTAATGGCTTTGAAGGATTAAATTCACTCGGCTTTCAATCCCCAACTCAGATTTCCTATAATGCCCCTCCTCCCACAAATGGCTCAAGTGACAGAGGAACAAAAGGTCAGATGGATTTTCCCGAGAGGCGACAGGGGCAGAAAGCAGAGGAGAGAGTTGTCACAAGCATGTATATCCTATCCTTTCCATTGGGATTGTCTCAACTGTCAACAGAGTGTATGTTTTTTTGGGATGGAAGGCACTTTTGAATTCATAAGGAAAGGAATGCGATGAAAATAAGCTTGTAGCACAGTACTCACCATAAACTATCATACGAGCTTTCATAATGGCTTCCCCCTGGAACGTGGATACTTTGCACGTGTACTCCCCGGACAGCTCCGTCGTGGGGTGGTTTATTTGGATAGCACGGTACTCGTTGAGGTCATTATCACCAATTTTAAAGTCGGGATTAATTCGTCCTTTGAGACTGCCCAGGGCTTGAGGCTTCTTGGTCAGGATCCACTGATAGACCGTCTCACTGTTGAAGTACCAGTTGACCACTAGGCCGTTTGAATGTTCCCGCTCCAACTTGTAGTCACAGTCCAGGAGGATTGGCTCGTCCGTTCCATTCAGAACTACTTCGGGCACATTCAGGGACGTTATGTGCACCTTCTGGGCTTCCACTGGAATAGAGAAAAAGAGATGATTATTTTTTTGGAGATTTGCTTGTAGGATTTTAGCTAGTAGAAAACTTGTATTTTTAAGTGTACAACACGTTTGGGCTCAAGAACTTGTTCACATTTGGTAGTATGCTCTGTACACATTGTAGACGTTAAGCCTGTTTAAATGTCGGTGACTAATGCGAATTTTAATGGGAGGGATGGAGTCGTGGCGGAGTGGATTGAGGACTGTGGGAGGAGGAATAATGTTCTTGTGAAGAAGGCTCAATCTCTGTTAATCAGAAAGTTGGAGCACCATTAAAATGGCCGGGGTGGGACGTGAAGAGCGACGGGGACATTGCTGAAGGAAATGAAAATGCCAGCGAGAATGGTTGGTAGGCGGCTAAACTGTGGAATAGTCGCCCGTATAAATGTCACCATAGTTGAATTTAATGGACTTGTCTCCACTTAATTTGTCCCAGTCCTTACATCCCCCTTGCTCAAGTTAGAATGATAATATGATTCCACCCAACATTACACACGTCCCCCCTGTCGCTCCACTGTTTATGCCCAACAATTTCCCAGTTCTGATTTTAGGGCAGTCTCTACACACAGGCATACACTCGCATACACACGCACCCTGAAAATAATTACGGCTCCTCGCTCTTAAATCCAATGAATGTATATAGTGTATTCCTTAGGGCTTCACGTTACTTGAGTCGATAATTTAGTAGAGAATAATGGCGGGAATGACGACGGCGGCGGGCTGATGAAAGTCAGCAGGGATCCCAACTCTCTTTCCCCCTGTCATCAAACTTACACATGCTGACATGCTGTGGAGGACGTGGTCGTAATTATTTGTCAGCAAAGGGTTCCTCCAAATCACCCCCGTCCCGTGTCATTACATCGGGGTTATATGGGAGTAGAAAATGAGATGGCTGGACATGGCCATGTGGGCTACAACAACGAACGTGGTTATAGGGAATGGCTCCCCATCACAGCACGCATCATGTCATTTCAATAAATGTCTCCCGTCTACGGCGCGAATGTTTTAACAAATATTATTATGACCCGTGCTAATGGCCGGAGAACTACTCTTGCTCAAAAGCCAGAGAATGTGGTCACCGTCATATATATATATATATGTAACTCCGGTAGTGGTGATGGGGATGGTGAAGGTTGCGGCCACAGGGGCTAGCCGATGGTCATATACAGATGTTCCACGGAAGACGGAATGTCCGACGGGGTAATGTAAGTTAATGGGAGGGCTGGATGTGAAATGGAACCTCGCACCATAATCTGATACTTGGGCTCCTACCTTCTTGTTACTGCTGGAACATTGCGTCGGCAGAGAACCGTTCGCGGACGCAATACCGCTTGTCTTCCAACCACGCACATAAGCATATTTACTATCACAGGATACTTTCATCCAAGCTTGACCACGTAGCTTGCACACACTTGTAAACACGCATGCACACACATCCGTGCGGTCACACTCACACATTAATACACATTTACGCAGACGCACACATGCACACAATCATACATATGCACACACATGCACGCACATACATGCACGGACCCAGTCCACGACAATGTTCGAGCTCTCAACTGGGCTAACGGTAGATAATTCCACGTGTGTACAAGGTGCAAAAGCGCCGCGCACGGTAGCCATGTACCCTTAAACCAACAAAATGATTGTAACATAACGAATTTGGAAAAATCCTAAGTATTGAAAATCCTCCTCCCACCACCACCAGCAGTAGCAAGAGTTCTTCTCCCATACCTATACAGGACGTTAGATCATGACAAGGGATGCCCGGAAAGCCGACTTGATCCCCAGCACATGATGACATTTTTACCCCACTCATTCAAAAAGATGGTCTGGCGGAATGGATCCCAGGTGGAGCATACAATGAATATTTCCGCCGAACCCCCTCCCATTACCTTTGGCCGCCCCTCCACCCCTCCGAACACCATGACTATTTTACCTAAACCCATGTCAACCCACGTTACATTGGGTTGCACCAGGGCTGACACCGGCGTTTTCTCAATGGTATTACCTCAATCCCTTTAGGAGAAGCAACGGAAAAAGTGCACTCCTAGTTGCCGTGACGTCGCCCTAACTGAAAGCTAGCCTGAAATTGCTCATAGACAATTCCGTGTTCACATCACGAACCTTGTCGTTCCTTATTAGTGGGGAATGGGTGATACAACGGGATGAGGTGGAGGGTGCTGTATGTGTACACTGGCTATTTTTTATGTCTTCACAATGGCGAGCACAATACAATTTTGATAGAGGGGTACAACAGCATAAGAGAGCAACAGAAACATGCCTCACTCCGCACTGGAATTGTACTCGATGTGGGTAGTATAAGAAGCCATCTTTTACTTGAGTGACGATAAAAGTGACCCTAAAGCTCTCTCTCTCTCTCGCTTACTCCCCTCATCCTCCTCTCCGTCGTCGACATCGTGGAGACCTTCAACCCTCCAGAACATTTCCATTAATAACAGAGCTTGATCCTAGTGATAGCATTTGGACTCCACAGACAGACACAGTCAGCATACGCACAAACATGCACACGTGGGTCCCCTTTGCACAGTCACGGACTTCCACCTGCTATTCACAGAACTCTCTATCCACATCCACGTCCACACAGTGTAATGCAGACGCACATACACACAGTAGAGTTTCAATAGCAATGTATGGAGACAGCCGGATATTTTATACCCACGCAAAGGAAGTTTCCCTGATCTTTTAAAATCCCCTCAAGCCAATATATATGGAGTGAGGCAACTGCCTATGTACACTCCACAGGCTCTCGATGTGTCTTCATATCCCCGCGACACAATAAGTTCTGGACTTCCCAGTACATAAGCAAGATTCGGGGGAGCGGGTGGGGAAGGGAGCGAGCTGTGGACATAAATAACTGAACGTGAGAGTGAGTCGGATCGGAAATGCTGTGCGGTGGAAACCAATCAATTTCAAATTTATGTTCAATTGTACCCCCACCCGTACACACTGCGAGTCTCTTCTTCTTCTTCTTCACGTTGAAACTGGGCGGAGTGGTGGTTCATTTTCCCTGGATTACCCCGAACTCCACTCCCTCAACTCTCAGTTGAAATAAACTCTGATTTCCCCTCCTCTCCATCCACCACGCATTGTTGGCAGGGAAGTTTGAGGAAAATTGGGTAATTTTTACGGGACCCGTATGTACATACACCCTCGCACTTGAGGACACCGGCTGTGCTTTATTGTTTTCGGGAAAAAATATATATCTGTTTTTATTTTTTGAATTTTATATTCGTTGAGATTGGCTGCCTCCAGTCATATTGACGTCGGGCCACAGTACACATGCACACTATCTCTGCTGAAGTTATTACCGGATGGAAATCCCGTTTTTATTACCGCACTTATCTGGCCTCGCATAGTGAACTTACTCCGTAAGTGCAACTCCACGTCTCCTTGGCATTTGGTGGTGTGATTTTCAAACTTGTGAGCCGGCCTGTATGTCTCCATCCCATATGCTGCAGTATAGGTGAGGCTGTATAGCTGGGGTTCTAGTTTTTGCGTTTTCCGCCGCCCACCGAACCCGAGATTGGGAATGGCGGCGGTAGAATCAAGGGGAGGTGCTCGCGTTGTAATCCCATATATTTCCCCATAAGGCTCTCAGAGTGGCGAGTTTGATGAGAGGGAGAGTAAGAGAGATAGGGAGAGAGAGAGAGAAAGAGAGTTGGGGAGGAGGGATGCGAAGAAAACGGAGGATCCCAATCATTAATTGATGAGAGTTCCACTGAGTGAGCTGTCAAAAGGCTGGGAGCAGAGAGTGAGGAGGCTGGAAAAAATGGGAGGAAGAGTGAGTGAGGGAGTGAGATGAGAAAGTTTTCGTTTGTTGGCCACCTTTCAACTCCATTTGCTTGTGCACCATTAGAGAGCGAAAGAGGGAGAGAATGATTTTCCCGCCACTCTTTGTTCCCCATCTTGCTGGAGGGTTCTTATGATGGAAGGGCTAAACCTTGGAACTCGGTAGTTCAGGGTAGATTCTGAGTTTCGCTGGTCTGTTTTGTTTCCAAACCTGCAGCGTGAGTTAAAGTTCCCGCTCAAGATATTTAAATACTACTGCGAATTTCCAGCGGATTTTTTCCATAGCTCGCATGTGATTGTTCAACTTTAGTCTGTAATCTAGCTGTGTGCAGCGGGAAAGTTAGGAGAGATGGGAACTCGTACATAGAGTACCTCTGCCTTGGTTGGAATTCCCAGTCGTTAGTAATTATTAAAAGGCAGAATGGCGGAGGCGGTGGTGAAAAAATTCTAGGCTGCTAAGAAATGTGGAGGCAGGAACAAGGTAGTGCGGTCCCCATGGGGACAAGAAAATATTTCTTCCTAGTTCCATGCTCTTCGTTCACACACACTCTCTCTCTCTCTTTCCCTGAGCTTCGCTGGCACGGCAGGTACTTTATCACATGTGGATAATAGAAATCGACAGGAATTCAGGGGTGAATTCATTGAAAATCCTCACTAGTCTTCTGCCTCAGGTTAACAATGGTTCCCGTGCTCTTATCCGCTAGCCACGTCTTCCCTTGTCCGTAGGAGCACTCGGCCGTAGTGAGCCGTATAGTATGTGTTTACTTTAAATCTTTATGGAGGAGTAGGTGGGAGGGAGTTACGAGCCGGGACCTCATAGTCTGACCTCCATACCTTTGGTGTGGAGGAGGCACAGTGTGTGCCTGGGCGTGTACCTTGGTAGAGTGTTACATTACGTGCTACTGCTACTACCAGGCTATTATTAATTCAAAACGGGGTCCATTGTGACCTTGGGTATGAAAAATGATCCTCGTATCGCCATATCGGCCCTGTCAGCTACGTTAAATAACCATGCAAACTACAGCCAGGTCTATGTATTTTCTCATTAAAATTCCACAAATTTTCGACTCCCTTTGTGCACCGGAGTTCCGGGTCGGTCCGGGGGAGGGTATCCCTGATAGATTAGGCAGAAAGTAATTATGGACGAGCGGTGACGGACAGTTAAGGGTAGCGGGGTAGCTACCCGTTGGAAATTTAGTGAAATTCTGGGAAAACATCTGTATTCCATGTCTACGGGCTATTTTCATTCACTTCCTTATGTACATGTTATTAAACGTTTAAACTGCATGGTTACACGTACATCTTACAGTGCTTTCATGTGTATATGCATGTACTACTGCGTGGATATTTTTGTGCTTGGTGGATGTATGTGCCGGCTGGTATATATTGGCATTACTGTGTGGGTGCCTGTGAGTTCATATGTACTGGTATTACCGCGTGGGTGTATATACGTGTGTTCATGAGTACTGGTATTCCTCTGTGTGGGTGGGTGCGTGTTCATGTGTGCTGGTATTACTGTGTGCACATGTGTTGATATCACTGTGTGTACATGCAATACGTGCTGGAATTGCTTTGTGAGCGAATGTGTTTTGGTATCACTGTGTGTTGCGTCACGTGCATTTTCAAGCGTGTAACGGGTTATTTCCGTTCGTCTACATGCAAGCGTGCGTTTCACATTTGGATGGGGGCGGGGGACGGGAAAGCATTGGAAAGGATAAGGCTGCACAAGGAAGTGCATACGATTTCCCTGTCCTTCTCAGGGGAAAATCCGTCTTCGTCGACAGCCCGATCGATTATCTGAGAATGTTCGTATACATGTAACCCATATATATATATACATATATGCATATACACAGAGGAATGGGCCAAGGACATGTGTAATTATCGAATTAGACTCCGTCATATTACACGTGCCCACCCCGCACTTCTATAAAGAAAATAAATATGAGAGAGAAAGTCAACTTCATCCCAGATACGCACACACACGTACACATATATACGCACGGGTTCACTACAAACCATTACCATCAAATATCGCACGCTGTGTATGTAGCGCAGGGCTAGTAGGCAGAATAATTCGGAAAAACCCGACTCTCCCCTCCGTCGCGTAATGAGATTACACAATTCCCTCGACCTCGCCGGGATGTTTATTCGACTCCATTCCATTATTCTTCACCTTTTCTCCCGCAACTCCTTTATAGCGATCACTTCGTCTCCTCGAATCTTCTCCTCCCCTCCCCGCCAACTTATTTTAATCCATTCTAAAAAAGTCACTCAACCTTTTCTCCGTAATGACTTTCCCTCCTCAAATCCGTTGATTCTATACAGTTCTATGCGGGGTGAAGGACAGGATCCGTGTGCGTGAGGGAAGCGTAACATAAACTTCTGATTAGCTCCAGCCTGTTTTTACGGTCAGTCAAGTGAGGACGACCCGAGCCTGTCATCATTTCAGAACCCCTGCCCGGAAGATGATTGATTACCCACACATCAGAGGGGCGGGAGCAGTGCTTCATATACTAAAAGGGGAGGAAGATCTAGCCAAGAAGATTCATAAAGAACTTGTTTTAAATCAATAGGTTAATCTTCTAACCCAACTTTCACTTTTCTCGCACTTTTATCGATCCACCGCTCCTCTTTCTGCCCGAATCCCCCGTCCAAAACTTTGCACTGCACAACTCGACGTGGTGCACCGAGGCGACCGTAACTCACATGCATACGCCTCCCATCTCAACATATTTCGTGAGTATATGTGTGTGACTCTGCATGTGAGATCCACAAATGGGTCGGGAGATTAACCTCGTCGTACTATTTGAATGGATGGGGAGGCATGCCAACTGTGCTAAGAATAGGTTCCAGGTATTGAAAGTCAATAGCACTTTGGCCTCCACCGACGTCCTCGTCGCTACCCCACAAGTTCACCTAATCTATCCCATCCTACGTTTCAGACTGTACGCTGTTTTTATGCATGCTGAGCATGGGTAGCTCATGTATGAAGTTCCATTCGGTTGTGAGAGTGTGGGAAAACTAAAAGAGTGACCGTCCCTATTGATTTGCACTGAGAGGGCCTAAAATGTGGGAAATCATTTAAGCAAATTGCACTGAACAGCAAACAGTGAGGGAAGTGGTTTGAGTGGGCTCAAGTGCCTAAACCCATGGCTATGGCGGTTCCGTCAACAAATTTTTATGGGAGCAGGAGTCGAAGGGAGTAGTAGAAAGTTTTATCATTGGAATATCCTCACTGTCTACCCCCTGAAAATTCTCAGTATTCTCCACCCTTTGAAACCCTCAGTCAATCTCTAGTCCTGAAAATACGAAGCATTTACTATTATTGAGCTCCTCGCCACGGTGGATAATGCTCCTTGGAAATCCTGAGTGTTTGTGCGTGTGTACGCGGCTACGCGACTACTGAGAACTCTGCATGGTCTTCTCTGTGCGGGACAGGAACGAGAATATTAGAGTTGTTCCAATATGGGGAGACACACACGGTGACAGCCAAGACGGTCTTTGTCGTTCCCGGTATACTATATTGCATGTGCCTCTCGCCTATTCTTTACCGGGGAGGGGAATCTTGTAAGGAAATGCGCTTCTAATAGCCCGCTTTACCTTTTATGCAAAATGTCAGGTGGAGGAAAGCCTTGCGTCAACATCCATTAATCAAGGGAACCTTTTCTCCCTTATTCCTCACAATAGACACATACTGGACACACACAAACACACGCACGCACATATACACACATGCACACCCGAACACCCATAAAGTACACACATAAAACACACGCCATGTCCCACGCTCAATCTATCCCCGGTTTTTTTCACAATTTTCTCATCCATTCCAAATTCCCTTAAGGGTCCCATATAATAACCCAGACGACTACTTTCCATGAATACCGCCAACTTATCTGTCCGAAATTCGGAGGGCTTTCCCCAACCCTTATTATTACTTGTGGACATTAATGCAAGTCTCATACATACGCACGCGCCGCACTGAGTTTGAATAGGAACCTCAGCTGAAGTAGCTAGCTAATATAGCAGCCAGTGACTATTTTTGGCGCGGGTGACAGTTGGTGCATAATTTGTGAGGCCAGAAGTCTCAGCGGTACAGTTGGCGGAGGTTCACTCTTCGGCTTTAATAATAAGCTGGCGCATAACCGGGACACACATTTGGCCATAGTGTGTATGTAAGTACGTATGTGAACGTGTGTGTGTGTGCAATGACGGGCTCCAAGATAAATTTTCCCGCCGTGTGCTACACTTGGCAACGCACGGGCTCTAATCCTTGTCTTGAATACAGGAGCTTGACGGAATGTAATCCATGGCGGTCGTTCCTACTAATGCAAGTGCGTCAGGGTTTCTATTCAGATCCGCATGATAAGGTCGTCTATACTCTCGCTGTATAATCTCTAGATTTCCCACGCAACGCACTCTCCTGAGAGGCGAGGAAGCATACAGTAGGCAGAGAGAGAGAGAGCGTGAAGGATGAGGAGACGAGAAATTCCAATTTGCAATGTGAATCTGATACGTTGATCTATCAGAGAGTTGAATCTTTGGGGTATTCTCCGACGACCCGGCTGACTCTCCCTCCCCATGGCAAGTTCCGGAGGCACATATACATTTTGATAAAAGCAACCCGGCCCCGCACTACCATATCATATGCATGCTCTCTAACCCTGCAGTGGTGTACGCATAAAGTATCATCCCTGAGGCATTGATAATGTTTCGGAGGAACTCCGCCTCCATTACCGCTCCCAGCCATCCAATGCATACAAGTAGGCTGTTAAAGCCGCTCCGACGGGTGCTTCGCATCCCAGGGAAAATCAACAGGGGAAAAAATCTGTGAAAATTGTCAAATATGTTTGAATTTACACACAATCCCCCTCCCCTCACTTCCACTGCCTTGTTTGTGTGCGTGGGAATAGGGAACCACATCCGGTGGGGTTAACAAGGACACAAAGGAAAGGGATCTGGAAATACTTTTTTCTGTATAAATTCATCCGCTTCGCTATGCATGAGGGTTTGATCCTGGAAAAATTCTAATGTTCTTCCCCACTCTGAAGGAGATCGGGAAAGTGTGGAGGCGGGCATTTGGAAAAGTCACTCCGGGGTTGTACTCGAATAGGTTTTCATGGAACTAAAGCCCAGAGGGTCTTATAATTCCCTGCTTCTCGCCGAGTGGGTGTACGTCGTGTTATGCATTGCGTGTATGAGAGGTCTGTGTGTCTAGGCTACGTGTGTGAGTGGTCTGCCCGGGTTACTCCTGCGAGTTACTGTGTGGGTGATGTGTATCTGTGTTGGGTGTGTTAGTGGTGTGTGTGGGTAATGTGTGCCTGTGGTAGGTGACTTAGTGGTGTGTGCGGGTAATGCGTGTGCCTGTGTTGTGTGTGTTAGTGGTGTGTGCGGATGATGTGTGAGTCTGTGTGCGCCTACAGCCAACCCTCGTTTATTTTCACTGACTCCGGCCTAACTGAGACGGGGGGGGCCAAATAAAGCCAATTGGAGTCAAAGGCTTCCCCGCACCAGTTATTATATGCGTGAGCACATGGGTTCAAAGCGGCCGACGTGTAAGGAGGGGCCATACCGCTTAACATCAAACGCCTCATCAGTATACGGAGGGGCGTGTAAGGAGCGGATGCCCATGTAATGTAACTATATGCACATTTGAGCCATTTCTTCTATACGGATTCCCTCAACCATTTACTAAGCACGCAAGAGTGAACTTGAGACATTTTTCTCTAGATTTTTTCCACCACCCCGCACTTGACTTTTGCCATATCATGGTCTTCGGATTACATTATTTGCAGTTTGTATTTCCTCAAGGAACTTTCAGCACACTTGTTGTTCGTATATAGTACTTGCTCTTCACCATCAAGTACTACATTGGGTTCGGATGGATTATTTTACTTTTTTTTACTAACTTCCTCAACGTCGGCACACTTCAATCTCCCCTTCCTTCTCCACTTCAAAAATTGACTATTGGCTTTGTGGTTGTGGTTCTCAAGCCTACTTCAGTATTCCCTTGCACGCATTTAAACGCCTAAAATGGAATTAAGTTTCCAAAGATATCTCTTCCATTCCGCTCTGCTCTCCCCTGTACTAATGGGTAAATTGAGTCCGGATTTGAATTTTCTCATCCATCCTCGTCCTTACATTCATGGTTCCCTCCAGTAAAAATAGTCAAAGTTACCGCCGAGGAAAATGAACCGGTGTAACTTGAGTTACTCCTTAAACCCACATGTATTTATGGCTAATGGAGGAATCCAACGGAAGATTTACAGTCGACTCCTCGGGTTTCCCCACAAACAGTCACTTCGTCAAATGCAAATTCAGCGGTGAACCTGAACACTCTTCACATTACTCACGAGTCCATTACGACTCACCACAGAAAATCATTCCAATTCAGTTGAACCACGGAACTCGCCCAGGAAGTTCTGTGACATTGAATCGATCGTAGTATTTTACCATGTTTTTTGGCCGGAGGAGCCCGCCGTTCTCTGTACTCCATGTCGTGCATAGTTTCCGGGGAAATATGCTCTGGAATTCCCATGGTTGCGAACGCCAGTGCGTGACTGGAGAGGTGTGTGCGTGTGTGCATGTTTGTATGTGGCTGTCTGCATATGCATCGGTAGAAAATAGAGATGCGAGAACAAAAGAGATTGGATTCTGTGGAAATGATGATGGTGAACATGAAGTAAGGAAAGGATTGAATTTCAAACTACTACTGCTGCTACTACTACCACCCCCACTATTCTCTCCACTCAGACAGACAAACAGAGAGAAACGTGCACGTCCGCACGCCCTATTACCCTCACAGACATCACGGCACAGTACTAAAGGGCCATCCGCGGCCGTCTTTTTCTCCAATTCTTCTCCGTGCCTCCGCTCCCATGTGAAATTTCCATGGAAAACAAAAAGGAGCAGCGGAGTGCACGGAGAGAGATAGGGAGAGACGACAAGTTAAATTTCCCTTAAAAAGGGCCCCCTATCCCATCCCCCCTAACCGTGAGCATCAACTTACAAATTGGATTTCATCATTCTCCTCCCACCCACCAAACAAGGAACCACGCTCCCACCACTCTCACATCCCCAACGACGACGACGACAACAACAACACCAACAACATGAACAACGGGAAGAATGACGGAACGGAATGACCGCTGTAGAGCCCTCCCCATTATGACGGGAAAGACAGCGGGAGCCCCGTTCCACTCCACTCAAAACAATGTCAAACTCGAGCGTCTCCCAACTTGAAGGGTTTTAAATGGGAATTTAAAATGATGGCCTCTCACTATTGTGTGTGAGAGAGAGAGAGAGCGCAGTTAAAACAGCAGGGTCCCGAGAAATTAAGAGATTAATTTTTAAAAGCAAGTGGAATCCCTCGTGGAATTTTCCAGAAAGAACGCGGCCATTTGCTTCTATAAATGCGAATGAGGGAGTC
>WJFA01002911.1:0-14348 GCA_009870155.1 Pseudobourletiella spinata | reverse complement strand
AAAAGCTAGATTGAAGTAGATTGTTGCTATGAATTCCTTTAATAAGTACACTCAAATCTAACATGGTATCACGGCATGTACGGTGATCACAATCTCATAATTAAAACATAATGTATCCACTTCTATACAAAAATAGGGCTGATTCATTAGGTCTAATGATAAAGCATATTTACGATTACCGCTCTAGCATATTCACACAACACCATTATAGAATGAAACTTACGACCAAATAATTACAGCCACTAGTTCTGGACAGCTGCGACTCCATTAGCGTGTGAAAACTCCAAGACACATATCCATAAATACGAAAAACAATTTCAAACTGACCTGAATCATTCGTCTCTAATCTCTTAATTCGAAACTACTGACAATTCCAAGAGATTTGTCGACTTCAAGGGCCTCCACTCAAAGGACATTTCAATTCTAGACGCCATATTAATAGTTGGCATACTCGTATAAAATGACATGAGGAAGTTCTCTTATGCGTCCGCCGATGATGAAATTAGAGGGAATTACTCATGGTCACCCTAAAAAAGTTGTGTACGTAAAATGTCTTTCCCACGCGATGAAATCCAGGTCTTGGGCATGCGTTTGTGTTTGCTGAGTGATAAATGATAATTGCAATGTGTTCTTTGCTAATGTATGCCGTACTCATATATGCTCAATACATATGGTAAATCAACTTTTTCTTCCAGAACCCACGAGCCGTCCAGTTTCAATTGAAGTGTGTCATTTACAATGGGCCCTGCGATCGCATAGGAAAGTATCTCAAAGGTAATTTGCGTATTATTAATTGGAGGCATTCCGAGGTAGAATAGTCGTTCGACGTGGATAGAAGAAAATGATGTTTTCCTAGTGGTGCTGACAAATATATTTTGTCAGTTATAAGTGTAAAATTGTTGTTGTTGTTTGCATCAACGCGCCCACCACGCCGTTCCTCTGAGCCAGAGCCTGACTAATCATTTTAAATGACTAATACCTTTTTGCGGGATTCCTTCACAGCGAATCTTCCCAATTGGTTGTCTACTCAGTGCAAAAACTGTAATGAAGATCAGAAGAAACAAGCTGCCAAGGCCATCACGTTCTTCCAGAGTAATTACCCGAAGGAGTGGAATGATGCAGTCAAGAAGTACCGGGTGAGCAGGCGCTTTTGTCTAGTAACTTGCAGGGATCTTTGCCACATGTCCGCGGCGCACACTTCGACATCGTATGGAAATCTTAGAGCCTGTCGATGTCGATAAGGTGCAAAATTTTCGAAAAATATCAAATGTAATACTTGTTAGCAATCCAGTTGCATATTTCTGCAAAACCTAAGTCCACTATTACATTCTATATAACGGCTAATCATTATGGATAAGCTCTAAAAATTCCAAGTTGGACTCGGCGTCGATGCTGTGCTCAAAGGATGCGTTAAAAGTTTGCGTTATGTGAATGAACTTGTGCTCTTTCTGTGAGTTGTGGATTATAACAAGTCAATTTCATATTCGCCTTAATGCGTGGGTAGTCTCACAATTGAGACTCTAAAGTCTGAATTGCTCCCAGAATAAAGTACTGAGATTCCCATTTCTCACGATGTCTTGACGAATGGGAAAAGAGCAGTCCTCGGATGAGAATTTACCAAATGACGTGGCTGGAAACCCTATGGAGTGAATGTCGTGTGCATAGACCACTCTCAGTCAGTACAACGTGGTTCCCTGTGGCAATGTTGTAGCGTTCGTATGTAGTTGACACTGTAAAATTATCATTCATGCCATTAGCGTAATATTCTGTGCGACAAATCAACAGCACTCAACCTGGAACAATCACATTTGGTAAACATGGAGCTCTTAAGCACAATTTTTCTATTCCCGACAGGGTTCGTTTTCGGAGGAGGATATCCGCCGTTTCGAGTCTGAACTAGGAATCAAGGTGGAAGCCGAAGTGCCTGCAACAGCTCCCAAACCTGACACTGATGCCTTGGTCGCCTTAGCCCGAGAGTCCATCGCTGTGGCCAAAACAACTAAAGAACCGCTAGTGCTTGAGTCCCGATCAACAGCTAAGCCCGTCGAGGGCGCCGATCCAACCGTCGCTGCCTTGACGGAAGGAGATGCCACGACTGTCAGCGCATAGTTTTTGGGGCAGTATTTTCCGTGTTAAGTTACTTGTACACTGACTGTGACGTCAAACATGATATCTTTTCTTGTCTTCTGCGTGCAATAACTCCTTTCCAAACTTTTTGTGACAGTTTTCATTGTCTTCCAAGGTTAATTATGAACTGAAGGTTTTACAAGATGCCAAAATTTTTTCACTGGGTGGCAACAACTTTACGGATGAAACTTATGTGATCATTTACGGGAACATCATTAATACGTTTTACTTGTTTCACGTAATTTTTGGAAACTTGATTCTTTTCAAGATACTCGTGCATCTATGATTTATCACGATGATTTACAATCAATTTCATGGTCACCTTCTTCAATTCAAAATTGCACATCCTACAGTGCTCCATAAGTACATATTCTCACGTAACAACAAACAAGGGAGCATTAATTCGTGCAAATTTCCAGATCTTGTAATGTTCATACGTATTTATCTACATGCATACTTACAGTTCATTTGGATTGCTATAGTAACTTGCATTTATTCCTAAATAAAGACACAAAGTTGCTCATTGCTTCGAAACGGAAATCTTGGATCAGCCAATGGACATTACTTAAGGGGAGCTTCTCCATTGGCGAATAAAACGGAATTGTTGTCTTCTACATTAATTGCTGCTCTTTGACGGAAAAACTTAGAAATTTACATACTTTACATCACTATACCAAATCTGGCGTAGAATTCCCTTTGTAATCCTTCAAGAACTTACAGATTAACTTTTGCTGAAATTTTATAACTTTCGAAAACTAATTTCTTCGTATGAGTTCCCGGAACTTCACGATTCCTGTGCAGACCTGTCGCCCACACGAATCCATGAAGCTCACATCACATCCGCGCTGGATAACCTACACGAAAGCCACTAGTCCCTGAAACCACTCGCCAGCGCCTTGTTTTCACGTCCATGAGACGAGTACGTCGAGCCCGGCCAAGTTGAAAGTTATTCCAGCATCGAACAGGAATATTCCTCCGGACTACGTAACAAGAACAACAAGTATTAACTGCCCACTTCAGACGTCGACTCATCACGGTCGCATAATCTTTCTTGACTCAATTTTGTAGCCTGGTGACAGCCATGGCTCCACAAAATTTGTGAAATGAAAGTAAAGGGCTACAACTAATGAACCCAGCGTTTGCACCGCGCTGAAAATAATGAGAAGTAAACGGTCTTGGCGACTCCAGCCCTTCCCATCCCTCACTTGTGCGGCACAATTGTAGGCTTTGGAGACCAAATGCTTCCTTTCATTGTCCAACCCATTGTATATGTCACATTCCAGTTGAAGAAGACTGTATCCCTTGATGACGTAGTGCAGGACGAGAACGCACAGAAAAGCCAGGGCGTATACAACTGTCAGGGCACTGATTTTTTTCCACGACGAGTACAACCTACAAAAAAAGAGAAATGTTGATCAGCCGCTAAATTCTAAAATGTCAGTGGAAACCGAGCAAGCCCAAAAATCCCAAAATCTTCAGATTTTGTGAGGGTGTTCATGAATGTGTTGAACAACCAATTGCTTTTTTTCGGTCCCCTCACAAATGTGCATCACTTTAAAATCACAGATTTATCACCTAATAAGGAATCCCAGTAGCGTAACGTAGGTGAGAACTACAGTAACTGTGAAGAAAATGTTGATGTGGATTTCAGTGGCAATGATTTGAGCCGCTCCTCCGGTCCAAGTCTGAAAATCGAAATTGAAAACTTTTCGACTTGTTCAAATTCAAAACAGAATCAATGCAATGGCTATTTTACCTCATTAATAGTACTCCACAGGAGAAGGCCTACTAGAATTCCACTACAGATGGAGCTGCCGTGATCAAGGCATCGAAAAAATCCGAGCAGATGTCTGTGTTGTGATGTCTGTACTATATTCCTCGGTCGTGTCCGGTGCTGGTGGACCACCCGATGGAGCCTCGCCCGATCGGTTCATCGTCATCACAGTCCTGGAGAGGCGGACAGCTTTTTTCCACTTGGAATGCTTAGTCCCGGCCAACTTGTGCGGAGACATTCTGGTGAATTGTCGACTGTACCCTACCTGGTCCGGCATGGGGATGGGAAGGGCATCTGTCGTAACGTCTGAAGTGGTGTTGTCAGTCTCACGAACTTGTATCACGTCGTCTTGAAAACTGTTGAGAAGTTCGCGAAGTCTGGAATGTTTCTGACGACCATAGTCTATTCTCTCACTGTCCTTATTGTTGTCCTTGCGTTGTTGGTGGTGGCCTCGAGGCTCTGGATTATTACTTCTCTTCCCTTGATGCGATGCCGTCCACTCCTTAGGTTCCTCTGATTTGAAAAGTTCGGAGCTCCGTTCAACCTTGTCCCCGTCATCTCCGTGGCTCTCTGACGAGGAGATGTTTTGTTCTCTCCTTAGCCGTTTGTCCATGGCGTCACTTCCCTTAGATAGAGTATGCAGTAGGAGCGATTGAAAAATTTATAGTAAATCTCCTCCCCTGACAATTTCGGCTTTGTCGGGGTGATGAATTGCCGCATCTATCTATTGATGTAGAAAGTAGTATCAGCTAACTCGGAGTGTCCTTCGGATGGTTCCACTCTGTGCACGTCCTTCCTTCTCATGCACGGAGGTGTGTGAGTGTACCTACTCGAATCCAATGTCACACTATGCCCGTCTGCTGTGCACATGTTCCACTTATGGAAAAGCATGTGTGGTAACCTTGGTTACGGGTTCAAACATTTTATGTGGGGTTCAGTTATCGATTATTCGTGTGGAGGTAAGAGTGTTGTTGTAAGATGTGGAATTCTGGGGGGGGGTATGCAGAGTCATCTTAATCAGCATTGACCACCATACTCCGAAGAACACAGTGATATTAGCAGATGTTTCCACAAGCTGTGGAGGCTGGAGTCATATAGATTTCCATTTAAGCGTCTGTTACGTACATCTCTCCCTACCTGAGCTGCATTCCCATAATTCCATATTCCATGTGTTGCGTGCTTGCAGAGTTATGGAACCGACCAACTGTAATTGCAGGTCGCTTGCATACATGTACCGGATCGTTTATTTAGAGATCTACAGTGAGAATGAAAATACCATGTTTTTAAAATACTTTCATTTCCGACCGAGCCGTGATTACCATGGGAAGGAGGTCCGCCCAGGCCAAACTGTTTGGGAGTAGAGCATTAGATAGTTTTCCAAGGCTAATGAATAAGTGCGATTACAGGGAGTCTGTGCGTGAAGCAGAAATATAAATACCGGAAATGACTCTGTGTCATAATAGAAGTGTGCGAAAGGAAGCGAGATTGAGCTGGTCAGCGAGTGCACATAACTTTGGTGCCTCTCGAACCTCCGACTTCACGCACGGCTCAACCAGATAATATTGCAGCAACTTTTACTTGAAGCTAATATCGCATGCATCGATGTCTATGCATCTGTATGATATCTATCATATGTACTATCTTCATTCTGGTCCACATTAAGTTAAAGCCATGGGACTGGCGAATGAGAGATTCAAAGGACTTCATAGCTTGCCTCCCTTGGTCTTTATTATCCGTCGATGACATTAAAAAATAATCATATAGAAAACGTATATGCCGTAAATTACTATAGTTTTGAATTTGTTGACAACCGACAACACACACACACACACTACCTGAACCCCATGTGTTGTGAAGTCTCACACGGATACCGATAATTATACAGGAATAAGTTTGATTTGTCTTATGGAGAATACATGTGTTTGTATATATATACCTTTATGCATATGTATACATACCCATCTCACATTGCAATGGAAGTATGTACATTACATGAATATCATATGCTCAATAAATTATATGCTACAATAGTAATAATCGTCATAGGAGAGTATAGTTTTAGTGTATGTTCGTTACGTTCTTGTTGTTTTCAATTCTGAGAGAGTAGCGCGAAAACACTAAAAGCAAGGTGAAAAACAAATCAAACCGTTACACACACACACACACACAAACAAACAAACACATCTTCACAGATATTCGCCCACCCCGATCCAAAACTTCCCGTTATATCGATTTCATACACATATTCCGCTGAACACTGCTGGCCACTGATTACCTGAATGAATGTCACTCAAGTGTGAAAGGCGCTGCAAAAGCGCAATCCATATAACCGAAGACAATAAAGGAGTCGACCATTCCCAATTCTCATCATCAATAAAGAGAACAGAAACAGAACGATTATGACATGAAGGGAGTTTTGCTGAAATCCACTCAGTAACACCAAGCACACGAAAGAATATAACTCATGATCAAACGTGCACTTCTTACACATTCTGTCTTCACAGGCGGCTATAGAGTTAAAATGTCCAACCCGGCGAACCTTTGACTATACATATACATGGCTGTGAAATTATACCTGGGTGGCAACGAGCTCGTTTAATCAAAATTACAAAGGGTACGCTTATATTTTTAAAAACGAAAGTCTCATACAAGTCAAGTCTACACAATGCAAAACAACTAAAAATAAATATCCACTGTATCAAATAGTTACACTAATGAGAAAAACGGTGTACAACGAAACTTCTTCTCTGCATGTGTAACAGTTGTATGTGTGTATTGCACGTGCCCCCTTCCCCCTAACTCTTTCTTTTGGGCTGCTTCAGAATATCTTCGACGCGTTTATTCCACTTTTCGTGATGCACAATGATATCGTTAGTGTTCGTCGCTACCTCCCGGTCAGGAACCCCATAATTTGGCGGATTGGCTTTAGGGTCGTAGCCTAGTTCCTCCAACATGGGTGCAATGTTGGCCATGTCTTCCACAACTTCACTCGGAATGGCACCCACCCACTTCGACAATGCTTGAGCATTCACAGGTTTAACTACTTGATCCGACGAGCGCTCAGCCCTGCAAACACGCACATAACAATTATAAAAAAACCACACACATTTATCATTCACACTCAATCCGGCTTGAAGTGATCCTATTATGCTTTCCTGCACGCTTACTTTGATAGTGAAACTCCACCGGGCTTGTTTATGTACATGTCGTGATGCATAACCTCTTCCGACCATGGAAGCCCCAAATAGTTCAATATCCTCTCCATCTGTTTCTTCGGGTGAAGGACCAAGTCTTCGTACTTGACTTGAAGACACTTGTCGGGTCCAAGCTCATTGCATTCCCGAAGCATCGTCTTCATTGACGTCGACCACTTGGTTAAGCATTGGCGGTAATCCGTCAAGTCGAAGCCCGTCACAGTAACCTATGAGGAGGACGCAAGGTGGTGATCAACATTACTGCATACAATTTCATAATTTCAACAACTACACAATCAACATGACCAAACAATTCTCTCACTTTTCTTGTGATTAAAGAGTGAACCACAGCTCGTCCATCTCGTATCATGAAGATGAATTTCGCCTGGGGGAAGAGCTTCAACAAGTACACGCCGTACTTCAGTGTAAAGGGATCTTTGTTGCATAATCTTGGGGCAGGCTCTCCATGCTTCACCACAACTTCCAATATAAAAGAAGCTACAGCATCTCCAATAATCTGAAAAAATAAACAAAAATTCATACAGTGAATATAATATCATATTTTACAATGACCTCCGCTTTGACATTTAAACAAAAACCCCGTGGCAGTGTGAGATGACAACCACTGTCCGTGTCAACGACCCCGCTTATGCGGACACTTTCATAGAAGTCTATAATTTTCTTATCTCGCAAGGTCCGGAATATCGAGGTTCTACTGTATAGCTTGAAGAGTAAATAAAAAATTGGAAAACTGCTGCATATGCAACTCCACCGCTGCACCAAGCATCCAGAGATGATAAGGCCGGAGCTGAATCGATGGCGGAAGGTTCGATAACTCAATTTTCAAAGTAAAAGTCTACAGTTGCAGGTTGCAGGATAAGAAAAACAACTGTGCGATGGGTTCGGATTCAAGTACTGCAATTGCGCTCCATGTATTACTCCCTTTAACACTTTCTACTCCTTCCTGACTGTAGTTAAATCCTATAAAAATTCTAAAACTCGTTCGCATTTTAATTTAAGCTTCCCCACAGTAAGTTGGTGGCTTTGTGGCGCGGAAGTCTGACGTATATACAGGTAAGCCTCCCGTTCCTTGCCAACCTGCAATGCCCACCCGTAGAGAAAACCTGACAAGTAAGGTGACAACCAAGTACAATTTCTGGGGGATACCTGGGATTCTGGAAAACCTTTTTTCGTGTTAGTAACTTTGAGGAACTGGGATACCCCTTGAGTTCTATGGTTGGTACAATAATTGACTTCATATCAGATCAGCACCAGTTTGACACCTGCAATCAATCTCAATTTCCTCGAATCTCACACAGGAGGCTCCCATCTGTTAGGAATCTCACGGCACGAACATCCTCACGATTAGGTCTTGCTATATAACAGCCACAAACTGCTATTAACAGATTCATAATTCATTTGACACCTCGCCGTAAGTGTAACAACAGGGAGCAATTAGCTTCAGCTTGGACAGCTAAACTGCATCGCTACAGCTTTAGAGCACATTATTAGACACAATTCATCAGTCATCCTTTAAACAGTCAAAGTATGCTGCTATAAAACAAAAAGTCCACATTGTATTCTCAGAAATTCAAGTGAGTGTAGAGCAGAAAAAACAATGGCCTGCCTGGCCGAAGTAGACGTAAATCAACCGAGGTGTGGTTTGTTCTATGGTAAATACGGAGACATTGAACACCCACTTACTTCGTCAGTGAGACCAGCCTCATGTAAACGATTGACTTCTTTGGCAGAACGATTCCATTGTGCAGCTAACTGCAGTATTCTAGGAACAACCCTAGTCTCCTCTCCACACCGTATATCCTTGTGGGCATCTAGCATAGCTCTGGCTAAAGTTGTACCGGAGCGCGGGAATCCCCCGATAAATATAATTGGAGACGATCGATCATAAGCATGGGATTTTCCATCTTTACCGAAGACGACCGTCTGGAATAGAACAACAAATGGGGGAAAATAATCAACACATCATCCGCACAGCTAAAAATTCAGGAGAAATGACAAAGTATATACAAAGTTGAGCAAAGCATGAATGATAAGCTTCGACATCACTCCTTCGGCTCATCACATCATGCATGACGCTTGGTGTGAGCAGCCAGCTGCGAAGGCACACAAAACAAGAAAGGCTACCATGCTCATTTGAAATTACTAGTAGAAACGTACAGAGGCGAAAATTAAGCCCCATTTAGTCCAAACTCAGTCCAAATTTAAACATTTACAAGAAACAGTAACTCCACCATGTAACTCACCTCCCGACTAGTTATCACTGGACAAGGGGGGTCATTATTTCCACCACGAATTAAAAACACGACGGAAAATGGTGTCAGGATACAGAAGAGTATAGCTAGGATTTTACGAACACCACCGACACCGCGAATCACGAACATGTTGTACCGTTCCACCCTGTGTCGCCTCCAGATCTAATCTGCACCATATCAATATCAGTTCCTCTTTCCTAGAACTCCAGTAGTAGTAGTAGTCGTCGTCGTCGTCGTCCGCCTGTCAACCAAACCACAAAATACTATAAACATTCACATTGTTCAACTTCGTCGTAGCTCGAACAGATTCTTCCATTACAACTACGCGAATAAAAGTAAACAAGGATTCGAGCCGAAGTTTACTACAAGACACGAAGTAGCTCCTAACCACGCATAAAATCATCTCGTCTAATTCCCAAATATTCAGGAGAACCATTTGAAAACACGCAACCTACATTTCCTTTTCAATCTTCCCATAAATCCGCAGTCCACATCCCCACACGTCGCCCTGTCTTATTCAAAACAATATTCAGTTACCCTGAACAAACTGATGATATGCCTCTGTACTATTTTGTCACATGCATCGTACTTCCAACCTTGTGCTATGTCATGCCATGCACTCCACTTCATTAAAATGCAGAAAATCTCCCCATTTTCCTCTTACTTCACAAAAAACAACTCGTGGGCGTTGAATTTACAACTCTGGGTTTTCACGCAAATGACCTATCTATTTTTATAATATTTAATCTAAGCCGTCAAGAACAACTTGCACTTTTTTTATTTTCGGAAAATCTTCGCTACGTTCGCTTTTCACAGTTGCTCGTTTCACACACTTTTCCTCAAATTATAGACATATTCTTTTAAACAACTTACACTTGTTGCTTTGGTTTTTTCAAAGACTCTCAGTTCACTGTGATCAACCGGCAAGTATAAAATTGACCAGCACAAGAAGAAAGGACCCGTTTGGTCTGTGGACTGAGCGAGGAAAAGGCGCCAAAGTTATGCTGTCCCAGCCCAGCATGTGAAACTGCCGTGACAGTTGGAGCAACGCACCCGTTACAACACTCAAGTATGATCTCAAACTGATTCCTTCCTTAAATTGTCCTCCCTTCAGACTTAATTTTAATACACTCGAATTACAAATCTTGTATGTATAGTGGTAGGAGTCAGTTTAACTTGCCCTCGAACGAAATCGATACAAGGAGATAGCGAAGCAGCAGCCGAAAAGTATAGTACGTGTGCAAATCTTCCGCACTCTCGCCCGTCGTCTCACGCCTTAACACATATGTGCTTCCTCAACAGGTAGTCGACTCATTTCATATCCACAAGGAAGGGGAGAATGGAATTGTGTGTGTGTGTGTGTGTGTGTGTGTGTGTGTGTGTGTGTGTGTGTGTGTGTATGGTGTGTGCTTGTCTGTGTTTTGAGTCTGTGTTTATGTGTATATTCTTGTTTTGTTTCATGTGGTGTGTGAGCGTGTGTCTGTGTGCGTTACTCCATAATCCTCTGACCCAGAAAGTAAACCTAAAGTCCTCTTTTAAATGCTTTGCGCACACCATCATTCCGCTGTCATAATAATTTCCCATCCCATGGACTAGTGTCCTAGATTGTGCGTGGGCAAATGAGCAGGAACAACAATACCGTCGCAAGTGTAACATTATGAGAGGAACTTCCACACGCCAACTCCGTGCAGAGCAATGCTGTGTGATTCTTGAGGTAAACGATGACCCTTCTGTGGAACCTTTTCTCCTCAAAAACCCAAGTATTGCCTGCCCATTTCCACCATTTAACTTTCTCAGTACGGTTACGGTAGCTCCATATGTATATGGATGTAATATATTGCACTGAGGAGAGAAACCTGAGAAAATGACTACACACGTTCGCTCACTGACAAAAGTATACAGGAGGGAAAATTTCCCGCTCATTAATACTGACAGGCAGGAAGGAAATGAAATGCTCAAGCAGGATTTATAGGTTCGTTGAGCGTTGAGCCCCACAGAATGTTGGCTAAAAATGCGCTCTACTCCACATCTGGAGCAGAGTTACATATGAGGAGCATTTAAGCTCATTTGTAAACACTGTGTTCTTAAGTGTCTGGAAGACTCCGCCACATTAGAGCAATTCAGAGTGACAGAAGTTTTGACGTTATGGAGCCAAAATTTGGCGACATGAAACCCGTTTGCAAGGGGTAGAAAGGAAGGGGTCAAATGCGGACTCATACGGCACAGTAAGACGAGCGGTCAAGGCGTTCACCGGCACCTCCATGCTGCTTGACCAGACAGGACAGGAGTGTAATTAGTACATCATATACCTCGCGTATCCTTCCCAGCGGCACCTGAGAGTGAGTCTGGACGGGAAGACAAAAGGAGTGCATGACCACCATGAATATGTTCAATGAGTAAGGCGTGCCTGGTGATGGGAAAAGTATATAGTGCATATGCACACCCCAAATATTATAAGCTTGTAATACTGTACACCCGGTTGCAACCTCGGCCGTGACAATATCCAACTCTCAGCAGAGAAGAGTCTCGATCTCGACGTAGCCACTAGCACTGGCCAGCCTTTATAATGATGATGATGATGATGAAAACTGCGAGCTCGATCTCTTCGGTCGTCTCAGTCAGAGCCTCATCATATCTGAACATGCTTTTTCAGGGATCCACCCCGACCAGCACCACCATACCAACTAGCTCATCTCTCAACTAGTTGTAATGGCATACAGAGAGATGACTACGAATGAATGGTACACAACAGGGAAGATCATTGACCGAAAGCAGGCAGGTTGGGAAAACTTTAAGAAGTCTTCAATGGGCCTGGGACGCAAGGAGGGTAATTACGAGAGTGGAAACGAACCAGTATATAACCGTAATTGAGAAAGGGATACACACATACGCTTGGCCCGGCATAACATCATCTGTTGTTGCTGCTGCTGCTCCTGCCCTTCCTCCCAATGTCATTGCTTTACTACCGAACCTTTGCAAGAAGAAGAAGAAGATGTGTGTAGTAGTATACCTTCTGAACTGCCGTTAATACACGGCCAGAGTAAAGTGTGTACTCACGGTCTTAACGAACTGTGACTTCGCAAATGGACTGTCGCTCCTAGACGGCATGCTTTTCACGAGCGTGTGTGTGTCTGTGTGTGACGTGACACTGGGATCGTTCAAAGCTCAACCCATAACCCTGGGTGTGTAATTAAATGCTGAGGAATGTTGTATTGTCACAAAAACCTCAAAATCACTACAGGAGTTTCAACTTCCAGACTTCCTATACAAATCCTGTCAACCCTAAAAGCCCTAATGCCTGCCTGAGAATATTTCCCCATAAGAGGGAACAGCTTGATTATGCTAACGATCGGCGATTCTTAAAGGCTAGGCAATTATTTGCAAGCAACAAAAATACCTGGATCAATGCGACAAGGCGAGTAGCTTACTTGTAGAACGATAGTTAAGCAGGATGTGATGGCTATGACACTGTGTATGCCAGTTGATAGTTGAAATAGGATGGTTTACCGTGACAGTACAAGTTCATTTGAAGTATTTAATTGTACTCCTCAAAAATTACAGCCGTGACTTGTGAAACGTGGCAAAAAGTCCACTACACTAATAGTATGATAAGCAATGGTTGATGCAGATCAACTTGACAGTGCAGTGATAAATAAATTGGAACGAATTCGCGTTATACATGAAGAAACTCGGTGACAGCACATCATCTTGCGGAGAAGATGATGTAAATATGCGCAAGTAATTCAAATGTAAGATTTACGTACCTTGTGCTGCCCATGAGGAAAAAATAAATGTGTGTCAACTATCCTTTTTAGATTAAAGAAGCCCTTGTACTCGGCTTATCGATGTTTCCTGCTAGTTACAAGTATGTAGTTGACGAAGGACACTCCACTCATGTTCTGATTTTTCCATCATCGTTCCAATTCAATCAGATTGGAATAATCCCACTCGCCTTACAAAATCAGGCCTGATGATGACGATTAAAGAATTCCGTGAACTTGTTCTTGATGACGACAATGCATTCAGCCTAAGGTTACCACAGCGGCAATCGTAGTTACCTGCCTACAGAAACTCAATATAGCTAACCATCCACAGCTTTTTGGATTATCCGCGCACTCTCAGCACCAATATCTACGATAGTAGACAAAACTGGGGAAAATTCAGGCAAAATCCACGACCACTAAACTAAAAGTTTGAAACTTTGTAAAAGTGTAAATTCACGTAGCAAATCTGTAATGCTCGCTCACAGTTTGAAATATAGAATCTAAAGAAACCATCCAGCAGCTTTTTCTTCAGCTGCAAATCTGAGCAGCCAGTCTTCTCCTCAATCTGTTAACACTGCTGACTGATGATGGCATATAGGCGGTTAGGTTCGACGGAGGCACCCTCAGAACCTGAGTGAGAGATGCAGTCGCAGCAGCAGGCAGGCGATGAAAATCTTCAGAGAGCAGTCTTCTTGAGTGCCTCTGTGCAGACATGTGATTTAAAGACACGCCTTTCAAGGCAGGCTCAATGCATGTGCGAACTTGGACGAAATAAAGCTCTGTATTTTAGAGAAGGAAAAATGCAATATGCAATGCTTTCATAATCACGAAAATGAATATAATCCATTTTTTAAGAAACTGTAAATCCCGTTCGCTGCAATGCCTTTATTAACATTTAGCTTACTAAAGTATGATGAGCAGAGCACGATGACATACCCGTCAGGCTCAGCTCGAAGAAATCACACAATACAAGTATCAGAAATAAATTCGTGACTAAAAGTCCAGATAGACGTATATGTGCATGTGGATGCGTAAAAGATGAGTATATACTTGAAGGGCTAACGACTGACGAGGTATCTGACACACCTTCGTGGGTTCCTTGAGTTTTTTCGAAATGTACCCCGAAACATGAAAACCCGTGATTACATCAACCACCTCTCTCATTTCCAACAGTTGAAGATGAAAATCATCATGCTGAGTTTGCCGGACTGACTTT